>JAJHQE010000083.1:0-17528 GCA_020826895.1 Aquilegia kansuensis
GGTCTAGGTGATCCTCGGAATGTGGAATGGGTGATAAGTTTGATGGAGTTGGGTGGTTATCTAATAATATTTTAAATGAAGGTTATGGCGGGAAGAGGACGTGGTCAAGTTTATCAGTTGACTCAAGACCAGATGAATCAGCTGTTGCTAGCAGTTACAAACAACAATGGGGGTAATGGTGACCCATTTGCTAAGAGAAACAAGGATTTCCTCAATCTGGGCGGTATCAAATTCGATGGTTGGTAAGGGAGACGGGAAAGCTGCAGTGTTATGGCTCCGTCAGACAGAAGCCGTGTTTGTAAAGATGGTATTGACTGAAGTGCAGAAGCAGGAGCTCGCTTCCCATCAGTTAGAGGGTGGAGCATTACTTTGGTGGGACGCTTTGAAGGTCGGGCTTGACCTCACCACTTTGACTTGGGAGGAGTTCAGGAATACTTTTGAGGGGAGATATCTTTCGAGTGCTTACAGAGACCGATTAGTGGATGAATTTCTGAATCTGAGACAGGGTATTATGACTGTAGCGGAATATACGAATCGATTCAATGAGTTATCTATGTTTGCTCTGCATATGGTGGACACAGTCGAGAAGAGAAATCATCGTTTCATTAAGGGCCTAGGGCACTATGTGTCGAAGCAACTGATTCCATTTGAGCACGAGCCATTTGATAGAGTCCTGAACCTCGCAATGAAGTATGAGGAGAAGGAACAGGAGTTTAGAACTGAGAAGAGCAAAAAGACAGGTGATAACTTCAGAGACAGGAACCGACACAAGCCTTATGATCCTAACTTCAGGGGTCGACATTATGACAACAACCCGGAGAGGAACCAGGGTTACAACAGGCCACCGGGAGATAACCAGGGTTTCAGACACCGTGGTGGGTATGGGCGTGGTTTAAATTTTATAAATTATAAATTATAAATTATAAAACTTAAATTATAAAACTTAAATTTTCTTGGAAGACTGTAAAAAAAACTTAAATTTTATAAATTATAGTGTAAATCATGTGTACCACAAAGCTAACAAAGTTGCAGACTTGTTAACTAAGCGAGGTTTGCAAGTTAACCATCACAATGGTTGGACTTTGGAGTGTGGTCCCTGATCAAATCTTAGGATTACTTTTGTTTTGGGACAATGTAGGTATGTGGTAACACCCAGACCGCCAAACTGGTGTAGTGTGCACCCAGAAAGCCATGAACTACCAACCAGTCCAATAGAATAAAGTTACAAATATCCAAGGTATATAGACTCTTAGTATGTAGGCTATAGTATTGGAAGTATTATTCAATTTGAATCCACAGCTCAAATGCATTGGATTATTGGCCCAGCAAAAGGTGAAAAAAAAAAAGGTGAAAAGAAATTTGGTGGAAAAAAAAAATACCAAATAAGACGCATTTAAGATAAAAACTACAAGTGAACAAACAGATCAGCAGGGCGGGGAGAAGGATTAAAAACCTTGTGTGAAGGAGTCCTCCTAAGCTTTAGGCAAAAGAGCTTGGTGCTCGTTGTTCACCATTTGCTGTTACACATGGGCGAAAGCTAGCACTTAGTTTATAGCTAGAAATGACGCATTTCTTTGAGTTCAAATCATTAAATTCCACAACAATTTATCCACAACAAATAGTGTAAGAAAAAAAAACTTGAAACAACTACTAAAAAAACAAAAAAAAAAAAAAAATCAAAACTACACAGGCCAGTCTTCATCATAAAATCTGTAACTTTAAACGACTTGTCTAAAAATTCTAAATTTTTTATAGGATTTAGCAGAGATGCTCAGGAATATATGGTCAAATTTTCATAGAGATCAGACATGGGGAAGGCCCTAAACTCAGCCAACGAATCTGACTGTAAACACAGTCCAGGTTTCAGGGGAAAAAAAACAACAAAAATTCTGTGCCCTCCAATTCTTAATTAAGATGTTTCATGCCAATTGCTTCAATTAATAAGTATGATTGGTCAATCTGTGCACTAATTGAGGTTTTTGTGCCCTAGATTGATTGCATACAGAGAGAAACCCTAGATCTTGAATTCCATATTAATAGATTTGAGAGAGAGAGAGAGACCTCGTGTTGATACGATCATACGGGGAAGAATAATCAATCAAAATGGTGCTAGATCGACTTTCTTAAGCCGTTTCTTTTGTCATATAACCAACGAGCTTCATCAATGGAGTCGATTGAGGGCAATTACATCTTTGGCCTACAACCAAAAAATGAGAGGGATAGAAAAGAAGAAAGATGGAGAAGAAGAAAGATGGTAGTGGTGTTTTGGTGGGTGGTTTTTTTTTTTCTTTGTTTTGGAGGTTGGTTTAATGGTTTTCTCAAGTTAAAACCTGGTGAGGAAATAAGATAGAAATTAGAGCAGAGGAGAGAGAGAGAGATATTTTTGAGATTCGCGCACCCTTTTAATTTTTAAAATTTTGTTTTCCGACGTCTTTTATTTAATCAGATTAGAACAAGTCATACTTGGGTCAATCCTCAGTCAAGGTAGTCAAATTGGTATTTCATGAAGCCAAATTAAGTAAAATATACTGTAATAGCCAGAACGTTCCTAGTAAATCAGAAAGAACGTTCCTTCTGTAGAAAACATGCATTACCAAATTAACAACCACAACTTCAGAGAGTTGCTGTTACACTGGGATGATATTGTCTCCCTCAATAGAGATTAATTTGTTGATTGGTTCTGTTTCTGTTTCTGTTTCCTTCCTCTGAAAGGATCAGTATTGTATTCATTCTTTTATTTAATAAAATCTTACCTTATTAAAAAAAACTATTGTCTACTCATAGGCCCAAATTCCAAATATTGATGGACTTGTCGAGTCCAGCCCATGCAATGTCCAAATCCATCAGACACATTATTAATCCGACCCTACCCAATACCGAATCGTAAAAGAAACTGACGTTTTCTTTGACGCTTTCATCTCGTTGCCTTCAACTCACTCTCTCTTCTCCAAATTGGGTTTCGAATCTCAAGATTTTGATTCTGTTTATCTCGACTTTTGTGTGTGTGTTTAATTGATCTGGATTTGTTGTTTTGATTGATTTAAGGTAAAGAAAGGAGGACGAAAATGGTTTTATTAGAAAGGTAAGATTTATAACAAAGTACTAATTAATTTTGCAATTTGAGATTTATGTTTTTGTATCTCTTTGAGAAATAATAAGTTAGACTCTTATTCATATAAAAATCTATGGATCTGATCCAAACTTATTAAAATCTAAACATCGAAGTTTATATCATCTAAATTGCTACAAAAACCCTAAATCAATAATTAAATTGCCTCTCATAGATTAAACACAAATCAAATCAATGGATCTGATCCAAACTTATAAAAATCTAAACATCGAAGTTTATAAAAATCAATGACTCTTATACGTAAAGTAAACTTGCGAAGAAAAATCACATCAAGTTCGCTATTTTGAAGACATATTGGGATATATACTATTCTGACCCAAGATCTATTCTCCAACACAATCATTTTAAACAAGTACCATCATTTGTGAAAACACTACTTGGGATACTGTCAGACATGAAAAACTATTATCACTACGATAACTCTACATTCCAACTATGAGTTCATCTTCACATAAAACTTCTTTCTTGTAATTTATAACGATGATCGACACCATGAATAGACAGCTTGTAATTTTGAGACTCAAGAAGATTTTTTCAGTTTCTATTACGTTGATATTTCAGCATGTAAAAACTCAAAGCTTTGACAAACTTTGTTATTAAATGCAATTACAGCATCTACAATGATGCCAGGTATACGAATCAATAAGGTTTCAATTAGTACTTTTCAACAATCTACGTTAATAGGTACCACGGTTATATGCAAAAGCCAATAGCAATTTTGGCTATGAACCTTCCATCATCTACTGAAATAGCACATAAATTAAAATCCAGACAACCCGTCATATTTCTTCCGAGAATGGATTTCAGACACCTACGATTACACTAATAAATAATCTATTTAGATCTTGAGGAGGTCAATGTAATAATGTGTGTAATACTTTAGTAAGAATCTCATACCAATATTCGTGGGAGGGAGGTCAAAACTCAAGCAAGGCCCTCCCCGACAAACTTTCTACAATTTATCTAAATTTTTAGTAAATTATCTACGCAAACCATTTTAGTGAAATCAACCCACCAAACCCAAGTCAGCCTCCACAATTCATATCAGTCTCGGATCGAGTCTACGCAATACAACAATTCCAATTTACCAAATTAATAAACCCCGAGGAGGATTTGAACTTCCTAAATGTTTTAATCAATGTTTAAGAAAGCTTCGATTTCACTAGCTAGTCAAACATTCTTACAACTAAACTAACATGATCCGATCATTAGCTAATTCAATTACATTTTATTAAGATTTGATCTGAAAGATCAATCAATTAAGTTCTTCAATCAATTCAAAACTTGTGATAAAACTTCACAAAGAGATGAAATGAAAACAAATCAATTTCTAGATCAAGAAACCCTAGACTAGATTCAATAAACACTAGTAATGCTAATAACAGATCTATACAATTAGTTCTTCAAATCTAAAAATTTAAAACATAATTAAGAAAATAGATCCAATTAACTTACAGTGAAAAGAGAAGAGAAGGAATTCGATCGAGCGAACGAGACTACTGAACACACTGCGTAGTTTACAGAGAGAGAAGAAAACGTTTATTTGCAATTACATGGTTCGGCTCTAACCCACTCCTAAGGCACATGGCATTTATCCAGGCACAAGGATCTAAATGGGCTGGGCTTATTCAAGCCCAAATATCTTTATATGAAAGGAAAGAAGTAGCACTAGCAGCAGCTTTCAGCAACTCAATTCTCTTTCTCTCTCCTTCGCCACTCGATTGCCCTTTGCTCTCTTCCTCTTCTTCATCATCTTCTGCTCTCTCTGTTATCGCTAAGTAAGGATTCTCACTACTGTAGAAACCCTAGTTTTAGAAATTTTTAATTTTAATTTTATTTAACTTTTTTTTTTTTTGATTGTTGAGTTTGTAGGAAGAAGGAAGGTGAAATGGGTGATTCTACTAAAAAAGGGTTTATACCAAAAAAAGATTACATAGAGAACAATGCCCTAAGAAAGAGCAAGTAATAATCTAAATTATTATTTTTGCTTTTTTGTGTTTTTTTATAGATATTAGAAATGTCAAAAAATTATATATTTTTTTTCTTATTGGTTTTCAGCTAGCACAGCTTCATGGGCAAGAGATACAACTCAAATTGCTTTCTAATGGAACTATGGGTAGCTTCACAAATATGTCTGGTATACATAGAACATTAATCATATTGTTGTTTGTAGTCGTGTTGGTTTGCATTATTACATTATTATTGAATTTGAAGTTATTTTTATCTGTTATGGTAGGGGAGACTTATGAATTGGCTACCTTTGCATCTGAAGAATCCGACACAAATGTTATTCAGTCCTCAGCATCTAACGCCAAAATTGGTAATTTTTTTTCTGTCTGCTTTAGGTTTGCTGTTTTATTTGTACATTTAAACTTTTTTAAGATTCAATATACATATTTTCTTACTTCATGTGGCATGAAGTTGGAAATCAAATAATTGATTGTATTCTATTTCTTTTGTGATAATTAATCAAAGGTATATTTCAGTTAGTTAATCCAAGAAAGGTGACACGCCTGGTTTCGGAGAATGAGCACTTAGCAGTTAGGGAAGAGGTAATAGCACAATCAACTAAACCTGATCCCACAAACTTACAAATGCACCCTAAACTATCCTTGAGTTCTAAATATATATGAATCCTGAAATTTCAGACTTCGTTAGTTTTAATAATGAGCTTGAAAATTCCAGGACTTGAGTATATTGATTTCCTGACAATAAATGTTTTCATAGTTCCAATGACCTAATGATCTCCCCCAAAATCTCTTTTGAGAAAGAGACATTAGTGCATGAGATTGTCAAAAATCACAAAAGACTGGCACATTCAATCCTTTGCTCTTAAAAGACTTAAAAAGCACCTATTTTGGAGGGAGATAGGCATAAGTTTTTCATCAATATAGTAGCAATGAATGGACAAAACATTTATAGTAATGTGTTTTCAGGCATCGTTATTGACA
This sequence comes from Aquilegia kansuensis, assembly GCA_020826895.1. Taxonomy (NCBI): domain Eukaryota; kingdom Viridiplantae; phylum Streptophyta; class Magnoliopsida; order Ranunculales; family Ranunculaceae; genus Aquilegia; species Aquilegia kansuensis. The sequence goes on from JAJHQE010000083.1 coordinate 6,082, forward strand.
CTACATGGAAAGCATCCCAATTATGTTTCCACACCTTGGCTTATTTATCATTTGCCATAATGCCATCTTGTCATTCAGGTAGTGATCCCTACGCCTCCCTTCTCAACTAGATTATATGAATGGGAGTAGCGCCTAAACTCTAAACTACAAAACAAAGCCATTTCAGAACAATCAAATTCTAGATGAAAACTGAATTTCCAAGCTTTTGAACTATATAATCTTCAAAGCCAAGTACATATTTTCATTGACTTACCCCCATGACAGTGTGCTTCACTTTGTCTCCACACATCCCGTTGCACGGATCGGGGTCGAAGACCAAGAAGCGAGTTAATCTGCAGAAGAAAAGTGAGAAACAGAAGGATTAAAGACATTGGGGGTTCTGGGATGGGGTTGAGGATGAGAAAAAAATATAATTACCTTGCTCACAATCTTGGACTTCCTTTCGAGTTTCAAAGGAAAACCTTTATTATTATCACAAAGCAAGATGGTAAAATGAATTACCTTGCCTTACTCACCTACATCAAAGCTAATTTCTTTCACATATTAGATGTTGCTTATTTTCGCTTATCTGATCTTTAATTTTTGCTTTTCACCAAGTAGTAGAAGCAGACAATTTGATGCAGTTCCTTATGAAGTTATTACTCACCATTCCCGCTCTCTAAAAAGAATAGAAAAGTAGTTCCAGCTATAATAAGCTTGTTATTTGTCCCCTATGAAGCACGGACACCCCTCTTAATCTCACGCACCGGTGTCGGACACCGACACTCTCCGGACACCTTAGGACACGTGTCCGACACTTCAAATCAAGTGTCTTACTTCAAAAAACCAAATTTTCAAATTTGGACACTGTCGGACACTTTCGGACACTGCTGGACACTGCCGGACACTGCATCTGGACACCTTGGCTTAAGGATTACTTTGTAATTTTAGCTTTTTACAATGGGCAAGAAGATATTACTTAAGATTGCGAGAGGCATAAACTAATCAAAATAGAATTGGGTCAGGAATAGAATAAACAAACTAAAAGATCTCTACTTCTCCAGAAACTTCTCTCTCAAGTCTCACCTACTTTCTCTTCATCTTCCTTCAATATCAATTGTTATTCTCTCTCTAAGTTTGCTTCTCTTGTATTCTTCATTTTTCTCAATACTTTGTTGCTTCTCTTGTCAAATGAACTTTGACAAATGACAATGCCACATTGTTATTTGTACACTATATTGTTATCTTCTATATGAAAAATATTGTATGCTAGAAAAAAATAAAAATAAGATGTATATTATAACGTGTCGGTGTCCTACATTTTCAAAAAATTACGTGTCGGCGTGTCCGTATCGTGTCGTGTCCGTGTCGGTGTCCGTGCTTCATAGCTTGTCCCATAGAAATCAATATTATTCATTTAATCATTCCACTGCACACAACTCTTTTCTACAACCTTTGATATTATTAACCACAGTAAGACTCTGAGATATATCTTTTTCCAATGGTATTACTATCACCACTAACACTCGTTTCTTTAGAATATAAGAATCCTTATAGAATATATATCGTGTTATCCAAATGTGTAACATTTCAACCAGTCTAGATAGTTCATAGTTATACACCAATATTTATAGTCAACTTCTATTACTGCAAGTCCGATAATATGAGGAAACTGAAAAGATTTATGTTGGCACTTCATATTATATGTGATTGATTCTGAGAGGGCACATGGTAGTGTTCTGTATTTTGGTTTGTTGCATTGTGTCTTTTCTGTTTGCTGTATGGTTGGACACCTTGTCTTACTCTCTGTGTGAATATGTAATAAAATTTGCCCTTATTAATTAAATACATGTGAGTTAATGTTTTTGATAAAAAACAAAAACCAGGAACCTTGGAAAACATTCCTGAACTGAAAATTTTCAGAGAAACGTCATTCGGTATAGATGGTTTTGGTACATGCTACACTGCTGCTCTTTACTATTTTTATTAATTAATAGTAGGGGATCATTATATATGTTTATTTCTTATAAAGTGATCATGCTCCTATCTCACTGCAGTTGGAAAGATTTCACGCCGTGTTAGTTTGATCCATTATGCGGAACCTAGAGAGCTGGAAGACCCTCGCCAATTTTATGAAAGATCTTATGGTTCTTCTGCAACACGAAGTAGCAGACAGAGTGGATTATCCTATGTGATACCATCCCGTAGTAGCAGGCCAAAGGGTTCATTGTTTGGAACAGGTGAATCATCAAAGCGTTCCAAGAAAAGGCATGATAATCAACCAGTGGAGTACAGGAGTGATTATAGTCATGATTCAACTGGAGTAGGCCTAAGTAGTGGCGTTAGTTCATTAGGATAAATGGAAAGGAAGGGCCAGGACGAGGACAGGGGGGTTTTTTGTTTCCTTTTATTGTATTTCTTCAATATGTTATATTTCAATTCACAGAAGCTTTAAACACTAGACTTGACAATGACATCAATTATGTATCAGTTCTGGTTTTGTTTCAAATGAATCATTTTCCTTAATTGTGGTCTTGCAGTTGTTAACCAAGCTGTTGTGGATTGAAATATTTGTTACTCATTTTATGTTTGGGTGGATTATGCTTGCTAGTAGTGGTTTTTGTTCTTTAGTGTTCTAAATAAGATACCAAGGCTTCACCCAAGCATTAGATACTAAGGCAGAATGGCAGATGATTCCATGTGGTTTATGCTTTTGATAAGACAGGATTTCAATGCAGGTACTACTTTTGTTCAAAGTTCAGCCTTGAAGCTATAAAAACACCCAAGCTAAAAAAGGGTGTGATCTGATCGCAGTGGGAATCAAACCCAAGACCTTTAGATTCAGACTCTAACGCGATATCCACTCCGCTGTGCGACCTCTCTCTGTCAAATTTCTTCATTGATACATTGTCATGCTCATGCTCACTTTTCTTTTCGTCCTTTTTGCAAAATAATCTTCCCAAAACCAACGCTTTGATCAATAGAAAGAAAGGGAAAGGATTAGAAGAGATGATTAAACAAAGATTAAGAAAGATGCAAACCACTTAACTTGCCAATAATCATCCAACTTACTATGCCAGAAAAGAAAAGTTGTGAATCAAAACTAATAACTTGTCTAATCTTTCTTTTCCATCTCTTTCGATCAGATCGGAACAAATCGCATGAAGGAGAGAATGAGAAAGAAAAAAAGAAAGAATGAAAATTTTATTCACAGCTATCGTAATATTGTTCTCAGATCTAAAAAAAAAAGAAATAGGCAACAGCAGTATTTCGGAAATGCTCAATATTGGCATTCGGCCAAAGGGGTTAGTACACGGAAAAATCTAAAAATTTTGAATTTTTTATTTACACCAAAAATATATCCGATACACAATTAACGAATTATATTTACAATAAGAAGTGGTTATATGAGTTTTAAACAAAATAAATCACCTAAAAAGATGCATTTCGATAAATGCTCAATATTGGCATTCGGTACACGGAAAAATATAAGATTTTTGAATTTTTTATTTACACCACAAATATATCTGATACACAATTAACGAAATATATTAACAATAAGAAGTAGTTATATGAGTTTTAAACAAAAACATGCACCTAAAAAGATATATTTCGGAAAATGCTCAATATTGGCATTCGGCCAAAGGGGTTAGTACACGGAAAAATATAAAATTTTCGAATTTCTATTTAAACCACAAATATATCCGATACACAATTAACGAAATATATTAACAATAAGAAGTGGTTATATGAGTTTTAAACAAAATAATTCACCTAAAAAGATGTATTTCGAAAAATGCTCAATATTGGCATTCGGCCAAAGGGGTTAGTACACGGAAAAATATAAAATTTTTGAATTTTTTATTTACACCACAAATATATCCGATACACAATTAACGAAATATATTAACAATAAAAAGTGGTTATATGAGTTTTGAACAAAAAAATGCACCTAAAAATATGTATTTCGGAAAATGCTCAATATTGGCATTTGGCCAAAGGGGTTGGTACACGAAAAAAAATAAAATTTTAGAATTTTTTATTTACACCACAAATATATCCGATACACAATTAACGAATTATATTACCAATAAGAAGTGGTTATATGAGTTTTGAACAAAATAAATCACCTAAAAAGATGCATTTCGAAAAATGCTCAATATTGGCATTCGGCCAATGGGGTTAGTACCCGGAAAAATATAAAATTTAGGAATTTTTTATTTACACCACAAATATATCCGATACACAATTAATGAATTATATTAACAATAAGAAGTGGTTATATGTGTTTTAAACAAAAAAATGCACATAAAAAGATGTATTTCGGAAAATGCTCAATATTGGCATTGGCCAAAGGGTTAGTGCACGAAAAAATATAAAATTTTAGAATTTTTATTTACAACACAAATATATCCGATACCCAATTAACGAATTATATTAACAATAAGAAGTGGTTATATGAGTTTTGAAAAAAAAATGCACCTAAAAATATGTATTTCGGAAAATGCTCAATATTGGCATTTGGCCAAAGGGGTTGGTACACGAAAAAATACAAAATTTTGGAATTTTTTATTTACACCACAAATATATCCGATACACAATTAACGAATTATATTTACAATAAGAAGTGGTTATATGAGTTTTAAACAAAATAAATCACCTAAAAAGATGCATTTCGAAAAATGCTCAATATTGGCATTCGGCTAAAGTGGTTAGTACACAGAAAAATATAAAATTTTTGAATTTTTTATTTACACCACAAATATATCCGATACACAATTAACGAAATATATTAACAATAAGAAGTGGTTATATGAGTTTTGAACAAAATGAAATCACCAAAAAAGATGCATTTCGAAAAATGCTCTATATTGGCATTTGGCCAAAGGGGTTAGTACACGAAAAAATATAAAATTTTAGAATTTTTTATTTACTCCACAAATATATCCGATACACAATTAATGAATTATATTAACAATAAGAAGTGGTTATATGAGTTTTGAACAAAACAAATGCACCTAAAAAGATGTATTTCTGAAAATGCTCAATATTTGCATTCGGCCAAAAGGGTTAGTATACGGAAAAATCTAAAATTTTCGAATTTTTATTTACTCCACAAATATATCCGAAACACAATTAACGAATTATATTAACATTAAGAAGTGGTTATATGAGTTTTAAACAAAATAAATCACCTAAAAAGATGCATTTCGAAACATGCTCAATATTGGCATTCGGCCAAAGGGGGTTAGTACAACGGAAAAATATAAAAAATTTTGAATTTTTTATTTACACCACAAATATATACGATATACAATTAACGAAATATATTAACAATAAGAAGTGGTTATATGAGTTTTGAACAAAATAAATCACCTAAAAAGATACATTTCGAAAAATGCTCAATATTGGCATTCGGCCAATGGGGTTAGTACCCGAAAAAATATAAAATTTTTGAATTTTTTATTTACACCACAAATATATCCGATACACAATTAACAAAATATATTAACAATAAGAAGTGGTTATATGAGATTTGAACAAAATAAATCACCTAAAAAGATGTATTTCGGAAAATGCTCAATATTGCCATTCAGCCACAGGGGTTAGTACACGGAAAAATATAAAATTTAAGAATTTTTTATTTACACCACAAATATATCCGATACCTAATTAACGAATTATATTAACAATAATAAGTGATTATATGAGTTTTAAACAAAAAAATGCACATAAAAAGATATATTTCGGAAAATGCTCAATATTGGCATTTGGCCAAAGGGGTTAGTACACGAAAAAATATAAAATTTTGAAATTTTTTATTTACACCAGATATATATCCGGTACACAATTAACGAAATATATTAACAATAAGAAGTGGTTATATGAGTTTTGAACAAAATAAATCACCTAAAAAGATGCATTTCGGAAAATGCTCAATATTGGCATTCGGCCAAAGGGGTTAGTACACGAAAAAATATAAAATTTAGGAATTTTTAATTTACACCACAAATATATTCGATACACAATTAACGAATTATATTAACAATAAGAAGTGGTTATATGAGTTTTAAACAAAAAAATGCACATAAAAAGATATATTTCGGAAAATGCTCAATATTGGCATTTGGCCAAAGCGGTTAGTACACGAAAAAATATAAAATTTTGGAATTTTTTATTTACACCACAAATATATCCGATACACAATTAACGAAATATATTAACAGTAAGAAGTGGTTATATGAGTTTTGAACAATAAAATGCACCTAAAAAGATGTATTTCGGAAAATGCTCAATATTGGCATTCGGCCAAAGGGGTTAGTACACGGAAAAATATAAAATTTTTGAATTTTTTATTTACACCACAAATATATCCGATACACAATTAACGAAATATATTAACAATTATATCTAATACAATTAGAAGTGGTTATATGAGTTTTGAACAAAAAAAATCACGTAAGAAGATGCATTTCGGAAAATGCTCAATATTGGTATTCGACAAAAAGGGTTAGTACACGGAAAAATATAAAATTTTCTAATTTTTTATTTACACCACAAATATATCCGATACACAATTAACGAAATATATTAACAATTACAAGTGGTTATATGAATTTTGATTAAAAGAAATCACCTAAAAAGATGCATTTCGGAAAATGCTCAATATTGGCATTCGGCCAAAGGGGTTAGTACACGGAAAAATATAAAATTTAGGAATTTCTTATTTACACCACAAATATATCCGATACACAATTAACGAATTATATTAACAATAAGAAGTGGTTATATGAGTTTTAAACAAAAAAATGCACATAAAAAGATGTATTTCGGAAAATGCTCAATATTGGCATTCGGCCAAAGGGGTTAGTACACGGAAAAATATAAAATTTTGGAATTTTTTATTTACACCACAAATATATCCGATACACAATTAACGAATTATATTGACAATAAGAAGTGGTTATATGAGTTTTAAACAAAAAAATGCACATAAAAAGATATATTTCGGAAAATGCTCAATATTGGCATTTGGCTAAAGGGGTTAGTACACGAAAAAATATAAAATTTTGGAATTTTTTATTTACACCAGAAATATATCCGATACACAATTAACGAAATATATTAACAATAAGAAGTGGTTATATGAGTTTTGAACAAAATAAATCACCGAAAAAGATGCATTTCGGAAAATGCTCAATATTGGCATTCGGCCAAAGAGGTTAGTACACGGAAAAATATAAAATTTAGGAATTTTTTATTTACACCACAAATATATCCGATACACAATTAATGAATTATATTAACAATAAGAAGTGGTTATATGTGTTTTAAACAAAAAAATGCACATAAAAAGATGTATTTCGGAAAATGCTCAATATTGGCATTTGGCCAAAGGGGTTAGTGCACGAAAAAATATAAAATTTTAGAATTTTTTATTTACAACACAATATATCCGATACCCAATTAACGAATTATATTAACAATAAGAAGTGGTTATATGAGTTTTGAAAAAAAAATGCACCTAAAAATATGTCTTTCGGGAAAATGCTCAATATTGGCATTTGGCCAAAGGGGTTGGTACACGAAAAAATACAAAATTTTGGAATTTTTTATTTCACACAAATATATCCGATACACAATTAACGAATTTATATTTACAATAAGAAATGGTTATATGAGTTTAACAAAATAAATCACCTAAAAAGATGCATTTCGAAAAATGCTCAATATTGGCATTCGGCTAAAATGGTTAGTACACGGAAAATATAAAATTTTTGAATTTTTTATTTACACCATAAATAATCCGATACACAATTAACGAAATATATTAACAATAAGAAGTGGTTATATGAGTTTTGAACAAAAAGAATCACCAAAAAAGATGCATCTCAAAAAATGCTCTATATTGCATTTGGCCAAAGGGGTGTTAGTACACGAAAAATATAAAATTTTAGAATTTTTTATTTGACTCCACAAATATATCCGATACACAATTAACGAATTATATTAACAATAAGAAGTGGTTATATGAGTTTTGAACAAAACAAATGCACCTAAAAAGATGTATTTCTGAAAATGCTCAATATTTGCATTGGCCAAAAGGGTTAGTACACGGAAAAAATCTAAAATTTTCGAATTTTTATTTACTCCACAAATATATCCGATACACAATTAACGAATTATATTAACAATAAGAAGTGGTTATATGAGTTTTGAACAAAAAAAATAAACCTAAAAAGATGTATTTCGACAAGTGCTCAATATTGGCATTCGGCCAAATGGGGTTAGTACACGAAAAATATAAAATTTTTGAATTTTTTATTTACACCACAAATATATCCGATACACAATTAACAAAATATATTAACAATAAGAAGTGGTTATATGAGATTTGAACAAAATAAATCACCTAAAAAGATGTATTTCGGAAAATGCTCAATATTGCCATTCAGCCAAAGGGGTTAGTACACGGAAAAATATAAAACTTTAGGAATTTTTTATTTACACCACAAATATATCCGATACCTAATTAACGAATTATATTAACAATAAGAAGTGATTATATGAGTTTTTAAACCAAAAAAATTGCACATAAAAAGATATATTTCGGAAAATGCTCAATATTGGCATTTGGCCAAAGGGGTTAGTACACGAAAAAATATAAAATTTTGGAAATTTTTTATTTACACCAGATATATATCCGGTACACAATTAACGAAATATATTAACAATAAGAAGTGGTTATATGAGTTTTGAACAAAATAATCACCTAAAAAGATGCATTTCGGAAAATGCTCAATATTGGCATTCGGCCAAAGGGGTTAGTACAAGTAAAATATAAAATTTAGGAATTTTTATTTTACACCACAAATATATTCGATACACAATTAACGAATTATATTAGCAATAAGAAGTGGTTATATGAGTTTTAAACAAAAAAATGCACATAAAAAGATATATTTCGGAAAATGCTCAATATTGGCATTTGGCCAAAGGGTTAGTACACGAAAAAAATATAAAATTTTGGAATTTTTTATTTACACCACAAATATATCCGATACACAATTAACGAATTATATTTACAATAAGAAGTGGTTATATGAGTTTTGAAACAATAAAATGCACCTAAAAAGATGTATTTCGGAAAATGCTCAATATTGGCATTCGGCCTAAATGGTTAGTACACGAAAAATATAAAATTTTGAATTTTTTATTTATCACCACAAATATATCCGATACACAATTAACGAAATATATTAACAATAAGAAGTGGTTATATGAGTTTTGAACAAAAAAAATCAACTAAAAAGATGCATTTCGGAAAATGCTCTAATATTGGAATTTGGCCAAAGGGGTTAGTACACGAAAAAATATAAAATTTTTAGAATTTTTATTTACTCCACAAATATATCCGATACACAATTAACGAATTATATTAACAATAAGAAGTGGTTATATGAGTTTTGAACAAAACAATGCCACCTAAAAGATGTATTTCTGAAAATGCTCAATATTTGCATTCGGCCAAAAGGGTTAGTACACGGAAAAATCTAAATTTTCGAATTTTATTTACTCCACAAATATATCCGATACACAATTAACGAATTATATTAACAATAAGAAGTGGTTATATGAGTTTTGAACAAAAAAAATAAACCTAAAAAGATGTATTTCGACAAGTGCTCAATATTGGCATTCGGCCAATGGGGTTAGTACCCGAAAAATATAAAATTTTTGAATTTTTTATTTACACCACAAATATATCCGATACACAATTAACAAAATATATTAACAATAAGAAGTGGTTATATGAGATTTGAACAAAATAAATCACCTAAAAAGATGTATTTCGGAAAATGCTCAATATTGCCATTCAGCCAAAGGGGTTAGTACACGGAAAAAATATAAAACTTAGGAATTTTTTATTTACACCACAAATATATCCGATACCTAATTAACGAATTATATTAACAATAATAAGTGGATTATATGAGTTTTTAAACCAAAAAATGCACATAAAAGATATATTTCGGAAATGCTCAATATTGGCATTTGGCCAACGGGGTTAGTACACGAAAAAATATAAAATTTTGAAATTTTTTATTTACACCAGATATATATCCGGTACACAATTAACGAAATATATTAACAATAAGAAGTGGTTATATGAGTTTTGAACAAAATAAATCACCTAAAAAGATTCATTTCGGAAAAATGCTCACTATTGGCATTCGGCCAAAGGGGTTAGTACAAGTAAAAATATAAAATTTAGGAATTTTTATTTTACACCACAAATATATTCGATACACAATTAACGAATTATATTAGCAATAAGAAGTGGTTATATGAGTTTTAAACAAAAAAATGCACATAAAAAGATATATTTCGGAAAATGCTCAATATTGGCATTTGGCCAAAGCGGTTAGTACACGAAAAAATATAAAATTTTGGAATTTTTTATTTACACCACAAATATATCCGATACACAATTAACGAAATATATTAACAGTAAGAAGTGGTTATATGAGTTTTGACATTAAAATGCACCTAAAAAGATGTATTTCGGAAAATGCTCAATATTGGTATTCGGCCAAAGGGGTTAGTACACGGAAAAAAATATAAAATTTTTGAATTTTTTATTTATACCACAAATATATCCGATACACCAATTAACGAAATATATTAACAATTATATCTGATACAATTAGAAGTGGTTTATATGAGTTTTGAACAAAAAAAATCAACTAAAAAGATGCATTTCGGAAAATGCTCAATATTGGTATTCGACAAAAAGAGTTAGTACACGAAAAATATAAAATTTTAGAATTTTTATTTACTCCACAAATATATCCGATACACAATTAACGAATTATATTAACAATAAGAAGTGGTATATGAGTTTTGAACAAAACAAATGCACCTAAAAAGATGTATTTCTGAAAATGCTCAATATTTGCATTCGGCCAAAAAGGGTTAGTACACGGAAAATCTAAAATTTTCGAATTTTTATTTACTCCACAAATATATCCGATACACAATTAACGAATTATATTAACAATAAGAAGTGGTTATATGAGTTTTGAACAAAAAAAATAAACCTAAAAAGATGTATTTCGACAAGTGCTCAATATTGGCATTCGGCCAAATGGGGTTGTACCCGAAAAAATATAAATTTTTGAATTTTTATTTACACCACAAATATATCCGATCACAATTAACAAAATATATTAACAATAAGAAGTGGTTATATGAGATTTGAACAAAATAAATCACCTAAAAAGATGTATTTCGGAAAATGCTCAATATTGCCATTCAGCCAAAGGGGTTAGTACACGGAAAAATATAAAACTTAGGAATTTTTATTTACACCACAAATATATCCGATACCTAATTAACGAATTATATTAACAATAATAAGTGATTATATGAGTTTTAAACCAAAAAAATGCACATAAAAAGATATA
>JAJHQE010000083.1:18462-50000 GCA_020826895.1 Aquilegia kansuensis
AACTGCTTGAAAGCTTTAGTAACCACAATCACAAATGTTTAAAGAAGAATTTTTACGCACGAATGATGGAGATACCCAGACGGAGAAAGATTGAATTCTGATGAAATAAATCACTTGACGGATTTGTAACACCAGAAATGGAAACTGGTTTCTATTTTTTGAATCAAGGAAACCATATTCCTTAATTCTACACATGCCTGGAATCCTTTTTCCGATCTCAATCCTAATTGTATCTAATGATTTCGCCCCTAAAATCTAGCGATTTTCTTTTAAATTCCAGTGAACCAAACTTACACATAATGAAACCTAGCCGAGAGGAAAATCTTTCCATCTGCGGGTGTGCAACTTTCAAATCTTATCTGACCAATGAACAATTCATTGCCTTTCTTCTATATTAGTAACCTTGTAAGTGTGGAACTATTATTTTCAACTTAGTTATCTAGCTTGTTGTTTAAGTACTACTTTATATGGTCAAGGGTGAAACTGGGCGACCTGCATTGTGTTTGACAGAAAGCATGAGAAGATCTAAAACACTGAAATCTAGGATGGGACCAGGGAAATGTGCATACAGCAGTCCTAATAGGGTGATTCTAAGAGATTCTCTCACATACGGATCACTTATTACCAGTGGCATTTCCACGTGTCTAGACAATGCAACGAAGTTTTTGTAATGCAATTGAAACTATAAACTACGTGAAGATAGTAGATTGACTTATTACATCTGTAACTGGATCAAACCTAGTTATCTACCTAATCACAATTACAAACAAATTATTAAATTCATTACTTCCTTTATTAACCAAAATTACTGAACATCACTTTTGTGGAATTGAGAGACCAAAAGTTTGGAAAATTAAGAATATTGATCAATAATACACTAATTAATCTTCACTCTATTAATTCTCATCGAATTGAAAAATGTATAATTACTTCGAGAAACAAATCACACCAAAAATACAAACTAAATTACTAAAATGAAAAAGAAAGCAATCAGAAACAAACTAAAATTAAATTAAATAAATGACTTTTTCTTTTCACCTCTAATTAGACTTAAAAGAACCGAACATGATCAATTTCTAAACAGTAGAATAACTCAATTAGAAGCAGTGAGGTTTGAAGAGGGTTCAGATCGGGTATTTGTTGAATCAGCAATTGAAAGAAGAGGAGGAGAATTGCATCTATTTTTAATTACTATCACAACAACAACAACATGAATTTCAAAATTCAAAATAATTACTCAAACTTAATTAAGAAAAAAACTGTAAGAAATCGAAATCGAAATGAAGAGACAGATTTGTTTGCTTACAAGATTTGGCGAGTTTGAAATCGAAATGAAGAGACAGATTTCTTCTCAAATTTAATGATACCCTAATAACTAATTACAACAAATATTTTGTTTAATTTTAACAAACAAATCTCATAAAAATGTTTCTGATCTAATCAAACAAAACCCAAAAATAACTAATAAACAACAAAATTCAAAATAATTACTCAAAATAAATTAAAAAAAAAAATAAACCTCATCGAAATCAAAATCAAAAGAGAGAGATTTGTTTGGTTACAAGCTTTGGCGAGTTTGAAGTCGAAATGAAGAGAGAGATTTCTTGCTGAATCGATCGATCATTCTAGAGAGAGAAAGAGATACTTAGGTTTTCTTCAATTCGATGGCAAACCTTTAGTTCGAAAAACAACGAATTCTTAAATTAATCGATCGAGGAGAGAGAGAATCAATCGATCAAAGAAAGAGAGAAAGAAAGAGAAAGAGAAGATTTTTTTTGTTTTCTTTTCTTGCTGAGAAAGAGAGAGGAGTCGGTCGGTTGTGTTTGTGCTTAAAGGCCCATTAAGATGAAGTGCAGCCCATTTGTGTGTAAAAAAACGTTGAGAGGTTTTCCATTTACTTGTACTACTAGTTGTTTAGCCCGTGCTACACACCGGGATTAGTATGATCCTATATATGAGATGCAAAATGTAAATATGGTCTCTTCACATCAACTGGCTGATATCCGTATACTTTTCGTGACATTGCTGAGTCTTGGGTTGGTTATGTGTTGCAAAGGCTCTCGGATTTCATGTAGAAAGGAACAATGTTTCATCATGTTGAACTGACTTGCAGTGGAGGGGGAATGCCTTACTTACAGCTAAGAGGTGGTGAGGATCGTATTGGCAGCCTGGGATAAAGAAGTTGTTTGAAAATTAAAGTAACTTTTTTTTCATTAAGGCATTAATTTTAACATTACCCACAATGATGTTTGTAGCCTTTACATGTGTCCCTGCCACTCAACCTTTTTGGACCAATCTTAGATATCTATTATTTTTTGTAGAAAATCTTAGATTACTTAGTAAAGTGTTATTTTTCGAGACCTACTGTTATTCATATAACCACTTCTTATTTTAATTATTGTAAAAAAAAATCCGATCTTCTAAATACATATTCGTTCGAACCCACGATCTTCACGTTGCTATCCATTACCTTCTGTACTCTCCTGAAGAGTTCAACTGCTTTTAAGGGCATCCCTAATGGTTCACCAAATTGATGGGTCCACCTCAGTAGATTTGGTACCTAATTGATGGACCATTTGATGAAAAAAACTTCAGTTTCTAATGGTTCACCAAATTGAGGCGGGGTATGAAGTGTCGCTTGAATTGGACGGGCTTTGAAGAGCCACTTAAAACTAAAAGTTTTAGTTGAGGCGGGGCAATAAAGTTGCCACTTAACCCAACAGTTAGTTGAGGCGGACAATGAAGTGCCACTTTAAATAAAAGCTAAGTAAGATATCAGTTGAGGCGGGCATCCAAGTGCCACTTAATTGAAGTGGGGGCTTGGAGTGCCACTTGAAGCGGCACATCATTACCCGCTTTAAGTGAATCAGCCTTCTCTGGTCCGCCTCAACCCAATATCAAATTTGGATGTTTTCTATCAAAATTTTCATCAAATTTGATGAATTTTTGATGATTTTTGGTGAAATATCAAATTTGATGAACTTTTGATGATCCATGAAGAAAGTTTTGGTGGTAGATTTGATGAATCATTAGATACCATAAGCTTAGCCATCCAAATGTGTCAAATGCAACTAATGAGTATTTAAGCCCAAACTAAAGGTCTCTCCGTTTGTGGGATGTTTTAACTTTTTCGTTACGAAATCGCGATCTATTGGAATCCGGGTTTTTGCCAAGGGTGAAAATAACATTATTCTTCAATCTCAGAGCTCACATCACGCTGACGAGCAATTCCCTCCCTCCCTCATAGTCTCACTCATTCCCACATACTGTTGGAAAAGAAGAGAGAAAGAGAGAGAGATCTCCAAGACTCCAAAACGAAATTTGTTCAAGATTTTACAATAATAAGCCATTCATAAACCCTAAATCTCAAACATTCTCCTCTCTCTTGAAATCTGGGAACCAGGAGGTTTCAACATTCAAAGTGGCATAGATTGAATTGAAAACTCTTCAATTGCACAAGGTAATTAAAGAAAACCACTATATTCTCTCAATTTAAAGTTATAGATCTTGATATTGTAGATTTGTTGCTTTTTCTTTTGCAGATTTGTAGATAATGGGTTTCAATAGAAAGCTGGATTTAGAAACCTTGTGTATTGAGAAAATGTGATAGTTAGTTATTAGAGTTTAAAATATATTTATAGGTTGGATAAAACAGTTGCATAAGTAAGGAGAGTATGGAAATGATATTGTTTAGAATATATTAACTTGCAATGATTCCTAGATAGTATTCATTGACATGTTATCAATATGTAGAGAAAAAAAAAAAGAGAGTCTGAGGTGAATATGATATCTTTCATAGATTAACTTGCACTAGTATTTTTTTCTATAATTTTTTTTTTATGGTTTTAATAATGAACCCCTATACAGAAGTCGTACTGTGTGGATCGGCAATTGCTGTGGTACAACAAATGTTGATAGATCAACAAAATTCTTGAAGCTGTTGAGAGAAACGGAATCTAGAGATATTTTGACTACATTAGTGACACATTTAGCTAGCTTTTTAATATTGATTGGATGCTACCAAACCACTGGAATTTCATAAGTCAGCCCTGCAAAGGTATGGAAGATGTTTTGGTTGGCATACTGGATGTTTCCATCTCATGCATACATTTGTTAATGTTACTTGTATAGTAATGAAGACTTTGTTCACAGGAACTTGCCTCTGACAGGGGACTTTGTCTCCATCGCAGATGGTCAAATGATTCGGAAAACCCCAAGGGTGGTAAGGTGAAAGAAACCCCCATGACTCCTTTGCCATCCAATGAAATTCCAAACACATGGTCTGAAACCTTACTCCAACAAGTCTCTATATATGGTATAGCTGCTGGTTACTGCTTGTCAGCATCTCTGCTGTCTATTATCAACAAAATGGGCTTCCATGAAATTCCCTTACCCTGGAGCTCTGACTGCTTTGCAGTATTTCACAAGGTGCAGCTGGGGTTCTTGTATGCGGGAAGCTTAAGGTTTTGGAGCATGACTCACTTGACCTTCTAACTATGTGGCGGGTTCTTTCCAGCAGCTATCATATTTTACCCTCTCTCTCTTTACGAACAGTGAGTTACTTTCTTCATGCCAATGTTGATACCTTCAATTGTCTTTAGGTCAGCAGTCCCCATATTTGTTGCTATTGGGGAGGCCCTCTATTGCAACCAGCCATGGCCTTCATTCAGAACATGGATCTCACTCTCCACCATCTTTGCTGGAGTGTGCTTTATGTCCTAACAGACTATCAATTCACTCTGACAGCCTATACCTGGGCCGTTGCTTACCTGATCAGTATGACTGTCGACTATTCGTTTATATAAAGCATGTGGTCACGACAGTTGGACTAAACACATGGGGTCTTGTACTTTATAATAATCTCGAGGCACTCCTCCTGTTCCATTAGAACTGCTTATTATGGGTGAATTAAAGAAGATAAAGCATGAGATTACAGATGAGTCAGATTGGCATTCATTTGCAGTGGTTCTTCCTGTGGGGTGTCATGCTTGTTTGGGTTGGCAATCTCTTTTTTGGGTTCTCCTGTCGTAGGGCGCTATCTGCACAGGATTTACAGTGTTGGGTATAGTAAACAAGCTATTGACAGTAGTCATCAATCTGATAATCTGGGATAAGCATTCAACGGTGGTGGGGACACTAGGATTGTTGATTTGTATGGCTGGCGGGGTTATGTACCAGCAGTCCACTAGTAAGAAGAAGCCTGATGCAGCAGTTGACAAACAAAAATAGAAGAAAATGAGGAGAAAACACCACCTCCTCCAAATAGAGATGACTCAAGAAAGAAACATCAATGAACATGAGGTTGTCAACTCAGTAGGGGTGAAATAAAGGCAGACACTTGTGTTCATAGAAAATTGAAGCATTATTTGGGAAAGGATCAGTAGGAAAACTCAAACATAGTAATTCTTGCAACTATCATTTTAGTTGTTCTGTATGTTTACAAGGTTCAAGTTTGTGGTTAGTTACACAGTTTTTATTGACAATGCAATGAGAAACACACACCCCAGATATGAATGATTTTATGTTGAACAATGTTTTGTCATATTTTCTACAGTTTTGAGTGGACTGTACAAATGAAATTCATTTTTTTCCTGTACACCACATTCTCCTAGGACTAGGAGCCTAAGAAGAGAGTAGCGATCTGATTTGGGTGAAGGAGGCGAATTTTTGTTAATTTGAAGAACATCTCACATTCTCTGATTCTTTCCCCCTGATAACCACATTTCAATCAGAATTTCATGGCTGAATTGACTGCTTAGTGCAGAAGTTTCATGAGACGCAATTTTCTTACTAATTATAGGAGAAATAATCATAACTATAAATGCAAGACCCTTGTGAACTTTCATTGGAAATGTGTGGTAGATAAGATACAAAGAAAGTGAAGTTGCTCGTGACAAAGTGTTCCTTGTCACCTTTAACATTACAAAGTTCAAAAGTCCCAAAAACATTACAATCATCATATCATCTCATTTCTTTAGTTTGACCACCCACAGATAGGAAGTTTCCTTCTTCTCAATTTTTATTATAATATCCAGAGAAATACTTGCAATTTTGACAATTATACGCCAGCCAATGTTGATGCTATTACCACTCAAAACTTATATGAAAACTTTGAGCCTTATTTCTCTAACTTTATTAGATCAAGAGAAGGAACTAAACATGATGAGGAAGTCTCTCTTGTTCCCTTCTATCATCTTCGTCCTCTCCTACTGTTTTTCTTATGTTGATTCTGCGTCTTCAACTTTCCCCATGGATCTAAGTTACGTTGGAACTTTTCCATGGGACAAGTCTTTGTGTCAAGGCAACAACCCTCAATGCTGCCAAGTTTTACTCAGTTTGTTTGGTATGGGTCTCGCTTGGCATCTGAAAGAAACTGATATGTTTCAACTACCAAATGCAATTTCATCCTCGGATTGCTTGCAAGATTTTCAAATCAGGCTTACAGCAATGTCTCTGCAGCAGTCCTTGGTGGCTACGTGCTTCAATGAAACAGACCAGTTTGCTATTAAAGCTTCAAGTTGTGTTGGTATAGTAACAAGAGAAGATTGGGTTCAAAGGGTTGGTGCAACTACGTAATTGGACTCGGTTTGCAAGAAGTTATCAGGCCTAACTTCATGCAGCTTGTGCCTTGATGCTGGTATGAGGTAACCTCACAGTTGGTGTCTCTAAATAGGAATGCTAGTAGTAAGTGCTTCTACTTCACAGTTCTATATGTTGCTGCAATTGTTAATGATCTCGGTCCAGAGAATACTGCCACTGCTTCATGCATACTTGGCTTACCGCTGCCTGACTCAACTACCCTAAACCCTAAACCCTAAAACCTTAAACCCTAAACCTAAAACCCTAAACCCTAAAACCTTAAACCCTAAATCCTAAAACCCTAAACCCTAAACATGACTACAGACGTAGTTGTAGTTCATCTCTTGATAGCATAGTTAGTTAAAGGTGGTAACCCTACATCCATTTCTATTGGAGTACTGGACAGATCTTTCCATGATATAATCCTATCACACTTTCTACATCCAAGACACAGACCGACTTCTTCGATCATTTCGATCATTGATCTTTTTATTTAACTTTTACATCCATTGTTATCTAATAATAAGAACCAAAGCAACCAATACGTGGACGTCAGTTTATATAAACAAAATGGAGTACAAAGTGTTCCATCATTCATAACATAGAATCTAGATTCATCTATCAAAATCTGGACAATATATAATATAGGCGGCTTCGTGTCTAAAATCTAAAGCCCATATTATTGAAATAAATTGACAGCATTGTCTTGGTACTTGTAGAATTTTGACCTATAACTACTTCATTATACACCTCTTGATAACCTTCATATCTTAGCTTAGCAAGCATCCCTTCCATCCCAATCTCACTCTTTTATATGTTGTTATTTGGTCTTGAGCAGTTGAGCCATTGCACGACAAATCCTTCCTGAATAGCAAACCCGATTCTCCTAAATACATATTCATTCAAACACACAGTTATCACGTTGCTATCCATTATTTTTATTTTTATTTTCCTTATTTGTTTTTTACATAAAACCACAAGGCACAAGTAAGAGTGTGTGCTTTTGAGCAAGGAATACAAGCTATTCTTTTCTTTTCTTTGTACACACCGTATGCCCATTCAACTTGTTAGAGCCAGGTTAGCAAAAAAAAAAAAAAAACAAAACAAAAAACTTGTTAGAGGCAAGCATCTCATATTCTCATTACTATATATTAGATGCATTGGTTTCTTGATACATACATCAATGTTATTCTCAATTCTTGAATGTCGGTAAGCAGTGGTTTAAAGACTTGATCAAGTGTGTAAAATTATTTTAATGATTGAAAATCAGTTTCTATGTGAAACATTGTGATTGTCCATGAAGGGTAGTCTAGGTATATAAAAGAATTTGATGTTTTGACCTCAGTCAACTGAGTTGACTAACAGTCTAGTAACGAAAAATGAACAAAATACTAATAAACGAAAAAGTTTATACCAGAGCAATAGCAATATTCTACAAGGACCAAATACAAAATAACCCAATTTTTTATTGAATCAATTAAATTCAATAATTTTTATTGATCATCTAAAGGGACAACAATATATCATAGACGTCTTGGGAATAGTTTGAAAGTTTTGGAAGGGTTAATCCACAAGCAATCAAGCAATTTGAACCAAACTGCTTGAAGAGCTTTAGTAACCACAATCACAAATGTTTAAAGAAGAATTTTTACGCACGAATGAGGGATATACCCAGATGGAGAAAGATTGAATTCTGATGAAAATAAAATCACTTGACGGATTTGTAACACCAGTAATGGAAACTGGTTTCTATTTTTTGAATCAAGGAAACCATATTCCTTAATTCTACACATGCCTGGAATCCTTTTTTCCGATCTCATTCCTAATTGTATCTAATGATTTCGCCCCTAAAATCTAGCGATTTTCTTTTAAATTCCAGTGAACCAAACGTACACATAATGAAACCTAGCCGAGAGGAAAATCTTTCCATCTGCGGGTGTGCAACTTTCAAATCTTATCTGACCAATGAACAATTCATTGCCTTTCTTCTATATTAGTAACCTTGTAAGTGTAGAACTATTATTTTTAACTTAGTTATCCTGCTTGTTGTTTAAGTACTACTTTATATGGTCAAGGGTGAAACTGGGCGATCTGCATTGTGAGAAACTACAAATAGTGCTAATATACCAATTGAATATTCAACCAAACAAACAATACGCAGAAAGTAAAGAACACACAAAAATTTTAACGTGGTAAAACCCAAAAGGGAAACGTCCACGGTTGTCCTCGTGACAACAAATAATCCACTAGATGAAATAGAGATGTACAAACATATCAACTACCTGCACTCACTGCGAGTTGATACTCCTGGTTATCTCTAACACCTTGACTTCACCAGAGCACCTTGATGTACGCACAAGACACTCGACTTCTTGATAAACCCACAAGAAGACTCGAAGCCGAAATCACAATACCACTCTTAGAATCACAAAGTTATGAATAGGGAAAAGGGGGAAGAAAGGGAATTGAGTTCAATAGCCACAAACACTTTGAATACAAAAACCTAAACCAAAACTCCACAACTAGAAGAACAATAGACGGCCAAAGAACTGTCTTCTCAAATGGAAGAGAACCCTATTTAAACTTAGGGTTGGAAATCAAGAAAAATGGACCGAAACGTGAAAAGCCCACATTGGACGTACGTACGTCGATATGACGTTCGTACGTCTCCATACGAAAATACGCTGCTTGCCTACTTGGACGTACGAACGTCCTAAACAGGTACGTACGTCCAGACCACGACCAACCTGCTGACATACGAAGCGTACGTATGTCCTTAAGAGGTACGTACGTCCTGACCCAATTTTTATACTCGAGACACACGACGCGAAGGCAATGACACAGGACGACACGCGTACACCAAGGTTTTCTTAACAATGAACTCAAGGCGAAATAACCACGGACACTTTGTCACAAAATTGATGTCAAACCACTTAATGCCGGTTTCACATTGTGTTTGACAGAAAGAATGAGAAGATCTAAAACACTGAAATCTAGGATGGGACCAGGGAAATGTGCATACAGCAGTCCTAATAGGGTGATTCTAAGAGATTCTCTCACATACGGATCACTTATTACCAGTGGCATTTCCACGTGTCTAGACAATGCAACGAAGTTTTTGTAATGCAATTGAAACTATAAACTACGTGAAGATAGTAGATTGACTTATTACATCTGTAACTGGATCAAACCTAGTTATCTACCTAATCACAATTACAAACAAATTATTAAATTCATTACTTCCTTTATTAACCAAAACTACTGAACATCACTTTTGTGGAATTGAGAGACCAAAAGTTTGGAAAATTAAGAATATTGATCAATAATACCCTAATTAATCTTCACTCTATTAATTCTCATCGAATTGAAAAATGTATAATTACTTCGAGAAACAAATCACACCAAAAATACAAACTAAATTACTAAAATGAAAAAGAAAGCAATCAGAAACAAACTAAAATTAAATTAAATTAATGACTTTCTCTTTTCACCTCTAATTAGACTTAAATGAACCGAACATGATCAATTTCTAAACAGTAGAATAACTCAATTAGAAGCAGTGAGGTTTGAAGAGGGTTCAGATCGGGTATTTGTTGAATCAGCAATTGAAAGAAGAGGAGGAGAATTGCATTTATTTTTAATTACTATCACAACAACAACAACAACATGAATTTCAAAATTCAAAATAATTACTCAAACTTAATTAAGAAAAAAACTGTAAGAAATCGAAATCGAAATGAAGAGACAGATTTGTTTGCTTACAAGATTAGGCGAGTTTGAAATCGAAATGAAGAGACAGATTTCTTCTCAAATTAAATGATACCCTAATAACTAATTACAACAAATATTTTGTTTAATTTTAACAAACAAATCTCATAAAAATGTTTCTGATCTAGTCAAACAAAACCCAAAAATAACTAATAAACAACAAAATTCAAAATAATTACTCAAAATAAATTAAAAAAAATAAAATAAACCTCATCGAAATCAAAATCAAAAGAGAGAGATTTGTTTGGTTACAAGCTTTGGCGAGTTTGAAGTCTAAATGAAGAGAGAGATTTCTTGCTGAATCGATCGATCACTCTAGAGAGAGAAAGAGATACTTAGGTTTTCTTCAATTCGATGGCAAACCTTTAGTTCGAAAAACAACGAATTCTTAAATTAATCGATCGAGGAGAGAGAGAATCAATCGATCAAAGAAAGAGAGAAAGAAAGAGAAAGAGAAGATTTTTTTTGTTTTCTTTTCTTGCTGAGAAAGAGAGAGGAGTCGGTCGGTTGTGTTTGTGCTTAAAAGCCCATTAAGATGAAGTCCAGCCCATTTGTGTGTAAAAAAAACGTTGAGAGGTTTTCCATTTACTTGTACTACTAGTTGTTAAGCCCGTGCTACACACCGGGATTAGTATGATCCTATATATGAGATGCAAAATGTAAATATGGTCTCTTCACATCAACTGGCTGATATCCGTATACTTTTCGTGACATTGCTGAGTCTTGTGTTGGTTATGTGTTGCAAAGGCTCTCGGATTTCATGTAGAAAGGAACAATGTTTCATCATGTTGAACTGACTTGCAGTGGAGGGGGAATGCCTTACTTACAGGTAAGAGGTGGTGAGGATCGTATTGGCAGCCTGGGATAAAGAAGTTGTTTGAAAATTAAAGTAACTTTTTTTATCATTAAGACATTAATTTTAACATTACCCACAATGATGTTTGTAGCCTTTTACATGTGTCCCTGCCACTCAGCCTTTTTGGACTCAATCTTAGATATCTATTATTTTTTGTAGAAAATCTTAGATTACTTAGTAAAGTGTTATTTTCGAGACCTACTGTTATTCATATAACCACTTCTTATTTTTAATTATTATAAAAAAAAAATCCGATTCTCCTAAATACATATTCGCTCGAACCCACGATCATCACGTTGCTATCCATTACCTTCTGTACTCTCCTGAAGAGTTCAACTGCTTTTAAGGGCATCTCTAATGGTTCACCATATTTGATGGGCCACCTCAGTAGATTTGGTACCTAATTGATGGACCATTTGATGAAAAAAACTTCAGTTTCTAATGGTTCACCAAATTGAGGCGGGTAATGAAGTGTCGCTTGAATTGAACGGGCTTTGAAGAGCCACTTAAACTAAAAGTTTAGTTGAGGCGGGCAATAAAGTGCCACTTAACCCAACAGTTAGTTGAGGCGGACAATGAAGTGCCACTTTAAATAAAAGCTAAGTAAGATATCGGTTGAGGCGGGCATCCAAGTTCCACTTAATTGAAGTGGGCCTTGGAGTGCCACTTGAAGCGGCACATCATTACCCGCTTTAAGTGAATCAGCCTTCTCTTGTCCGCCTCAACCCAATATCAAATTTGATGTTTTCTATCAAAATTTCATCAAATTTGATGAATTTTTGATGATTTTGTGTGAAATATCAAATTTGATGAACTTTTGATGATCCATGAAGAAAGTTTTGGTGGTAGATTTGATGAATCATTAGATACCATAAGCTTAGCCATCCAAATGTGTCAAATGCAACTAATGAGTATTTAAGCCCAAACTAAAGGTCTCTCCGTTTGTGGGATGTTTTGACTTTTCGTTACGAAATCGCGATCTATTGGAATCCGGGTTTTTGCCAAGGGTGAAAATAACATTATTTCTCAATCTCAAGAGCTCACATCACGCTGATCGAGCAATTCCCTCCCTCCCTCGTAGTCTCACTCATTCCCCCATACCTGTTGGAAAAGAAGAGAGAAAGAGAGAGAGATCTCCAATACTCCAAACGAAATTTGTTCAAGATTTTGCAATAATAAGCCATTCATAAACCCTAAATCTCAACATTCTCTCTCTTGAAATCTGGGAACCAGGAGGTTTCAACATTCAAAGTGGCATAGATTGAATTGAAAACTCTTCAATTGCATAAGGTAATTAAAGAAAACCAACTATATTCTCTCAATTTAAAGTTATAGATCTTGATATTGTAGATTTGTGCTTTTGCTTTTTCAGATTTTTAGATAATGGGGTTTCAATAGAAAGCTGGATTTAGAAACCTTGGGTATTGAGAAAATGTGATAGTTAGTTATTAGAGTTTAAAATATATTGATAGGATTTGATGAGGAACACAAATACTTAGTTAGAAGTGATTACACAATGAAGGTTGTAAGAACCATTGTTGCCAACACAATTGAAGTCATACTATTAGGTTTGGATAAAACATTTGCATAAGTAAGGAGAGTATGGAAATGATATTGTTTAGAATATATGAACTTGCAATGATTCCTAGATAGTATTCATTGACATGTTATCAATATGTAGAGAGAAAAAAAAGAGTCTGAGGTGATTATGATATCTTTCATAGATTAACTTGCACTAGTATTTTTTTCTATAATTTTTTTTTTATGGTTTTAATAATGAACCCCTATACAGAAGTCGTACTGTGTGGATCGGCAATTGTTGTGGTACAACAAATGTTGATAGATCAACAAAATTCTTGAAGCTGTTGAAGAGAAACGGAATCTAGAGATATTTTGACTACATTAGTGACACATTTAGCTAGCTTTTTTAATATTGATTGGATGCTACCAAACCACTGGAATTTCATAAGTCAGCCCTGCAAAGGTATGGAAGATGTTTGGTTGGCATACTGGATGTTTCCATCTCATGCATACATTTGTTAATGTTACTTGTATAGTAATGAAGACTTTGTTCATAGGAACTTGCCTCTGACAGGGACTTTGTCTCATCGCAGATGTCAAATGATTCGGAAAACCCCAAGGGTGGTGAGGTGAAAGAAACCCCCATGACTCCTTTGCCATCCAATGAAATTCAAACAACATGGTCTGAAACCTTACTCCAGCAAGTCTCTATATATGGTATAGCTGCTGGTTACTGCTTGTCAGCATCTCTGCTGTCTATTATCAACAAATGGGCTGTCATGAAATTCCCTTACCCTGGAGCTCTGACTTCTTTGCAGTATTTCACAAGTGCAGCTGGGGTTCTTGTATGCGGGAAGCTTAAGGTTTTGGAGCATGACTCACTTGACCTTCTAACTATGTGGCGGTTCTTTCCAGCAGCTATCATATTTTACCTCTCTCTCTTTACGAACAGTGAGTTACTTCTTCATGCCAATGTTGATACCTTCATTGTCTTTAGGTCAGCAGTCCCCATATTTGTTGCTATTGGGGAGGCCCTCTATTTGCACCAGCCATGGCCTTCATTCAGAACATGGATCTCACTCTCCACCATCTTTGCTGGGAGTGTGCTTTATGTCCTAACAGACTATCAATTCACTCTGACAGCCTATACCTGGGCCGTTGCTTACCTGATCAGTATGACTGTCGACTTCGTTTATATAAAGCATGTGGTCACGACAGTTGGACTAAACACATGGGGTCTTGTACTTTATAATAATCTCGAGGCACTCCACCTGCTTCCATTAGAACTGCTTATTATGGGTGAATTAAAGAAGATAAAGCATGAGATTACAGATGAGTCAGATTGACATTCATTTGCAGTGGTTCTTCCTGTGGGGCTGTCATGCTTGTTTGGGTTGGCAATCTCTTTTTTTGAGTTCTCCTGTCGTAGGGCGCTATCTTCCACAGGATTTACAGTGTTGGGTATAGTAAACAAGCTATTGACAGTAGTCATCAATCTGATAATCTGGGATAAGCATTCAACGGTGGTGGGGACACTAGGATTGTTGATTTGTATGGCTGGCGGGGTTATGTACCAGCAGTCCACTAGTAAGAAGAAGCCTGATGCAACAGTTGATGAACAAACAAAAATAGAAGAAAATGGGGAGAAACACCACCTCCTCCAAATAGAGATGACTCAAGAAAGAAACATCAATGAACATGAGGTTGTCAACTCAGTAGGGGTGAAATAAAGGCAGACTCTTGTGTTCATAGAAAATTGAAGCATTATTTGGGAAAGGATCAGTAGGCAAACTCAAACATAGTAATTCTTGCAGCTATCATTTTAGTTGTTCTGTATGTTTACAAGGTTCAAGTTTGTGGTTAGTTACACAGTTTTATTTGACAATGCAATGAGAAACACACACCCCAGATATGAATGATTTTATGTTGAACAATGTTTTGTCATATTTTCTACAGTTTTGAGTGGACTGTACAAATGAAATTCATTTTTTTTCCTGTACCCCACATTCTCCTAGGACTAGGAGCCTAAGAAGAGAGTAGCGATCTGATTTGGGTGAAGGAGGCGAATTTTTGTTAATTTGAAGAACATCTCACATTCTCTGATTCTTTCCCCCTGATAACCACATTTCAATCAGAATTTCATGGCTGAATTGACTGCTTAGTGCAGAAGTTTCATGAGACGCAATTTGCTTACTAATTATAAGAGAAATAATCATAAATATAAATGCAAGACCCTTGTGAACTTTCATTGGAAATGTGTGGTAGATAAGATACAAAGAAAGTGAAGTTGCTCGTGACAAAGTGTTCCTTGTCACCTTTAACATTACAAAGGTTCAAAAGTCCAAAAACATTACAATCATCATATCATCTCATTTCTTTTAGTTTGACCACCCACAGACAGGAAGTTTCCTTCTTCTCAATTTTTATTATAATATCCAAAGAAATACTTGCAATTTTGACAATTATACGCCAGCCAATGTTGATGCTATTACCACTCAAAACTTATATGAAAACTTTGAGCCTTATTTCTCTAACTTTATTTAGATCAAGAGAAGGAACTAAACATGTTGAGGAAGTCTCTCTTGTTCCCTTCTATCATCTTCGTCCTCTCCTACTGTTTTTCTTATGTTGATTCTGCGTCTTCAACTTGCCCCATGGATCTAAGTTACGTTGGAACGTTTCCATGGGACAAGTCTTTGTGTCAAGGCAACAACCCTCAATGCTGCCAAGTTTTACTCAGTTTGTTTGGTATGGGTCTCGCTCGGCATCTGAAAGAAACTGATATGTTTCAACTACCAAATGCAATTTCATCCTCGGATTGCTTGCAAGATTTTCAAATCAGGCTTACAGCAATGTCTCTGCAGCAGTCCTTGGTGGCTACGTGCTTCAATGAAACAGACCAGTTTGCTATTAAAGCTTCAAGTTGTGTTGGTATAGTAACAAGAGAAGATTGGGTTCAAAGGGTTGGTGCAACTACGCAATTGGACTCGGTTTGCAAGAAGTTATCAGGCCTAACTTTATGCAGCTTGTGCCTTGATGCTGGTATGAAGGTAACCTCACAGTTGGTGTCTCTAGATAGGAATGCTAGTAGTAAGTGCTTCTACTTCACAGTTCTATATGTTGTTGCAATTGTTAATGATCTCGGTCCAGAGACCACTGCCACTGCTTCATGCATACTTGGCTTACCGCTGCCTGACTCAACTACCCTAAACCTTAAACCCTAAAACCCTAAACCCTAAAACCTTAAACCCTAAACCCTAAAACCCTAAACCCAAAAAGCCTAAACCCTAAACCATAAACCCTAAACCCTAAAACCCTAAACCCTAAACCTAAAACCCTAAACCCTAAACATGACTACAGATGTAGTTGTAGTCCATCTCTTGATAGCATAGTTAGTTAAAGGTGGTAACCCTACATCCATTTCTATTGGAGTACTGGACAGATCTTTCCATGATATAGTCCTATCAAAATTTCTACATCCAAGACACAGACCGACTTCTTCGATCATTTCGATCATTGATCTTTTTATTTAACTTTTACATCCATTGTTATCTAATAATAAGAACCAAAGCAACCAATATGTGGACGTCAGTTTATATAAACAAAATGCAGTACAAAGTGTTCCATCATTTATAACATAGAATCTAGATTCATCTATCAAAATCTGGACAACATATAATATAGGCGGCTTCGTGTCTAAAATCTAAAGCCCATATTATTGAAATAAATTGACAGCATTGTCTATGTACTTGTAGAATTTTGACCTATAACTACTTCATTATACACCTCTTGATCAACTTCATATCTTAGCTTAGCAAGCATCCCTTCCATCCCAATCTCACTCTTTTATATGTTGTTATTTGGTCTTGAGCAGTTGAGCCATTGCACGACAAATCCTTCCTGAATAGCAAACCCGATTCTCCTAAATACATATTCGTTCAAACACACAGTTATCACGTTGCTATCCATTATTTTTATTTTTATTTTCCTTATTTGTTTTTTATATAAACCACAAGGCACAAGTAAGAGTGCGTGCTTTAGAGCAAGGAATACAAGCTATTCTTTTCTTTTCTTTGTACACACCGTATGCCCATTCAACTTGTTAGAGCCAGGTTAGCAAAAAAAAAAAAACAAAACAAAAAACTTGTTAGAGGCAAGCATCTCATATTCTCATTACTATATATTAGATGCATTGGTTTCTTGATACATACATCAATGTTATTCTCAATTCTTGGATGTCGGTAAGCAGTGGTTTAAAGACTTGATCAAGTGTGTAAAATTATTTTAATGATTGAAAATCAGTTTCTATGTGAAACATTGTGATTGTCCATGAAGGGTAGTCTAGGTATATAAAAGAATTTGATGTTTTGACCTCAGTCATCTGAGTTGGCTAACAGTCTAGTAACGAAAAATGAATCAAATACTAATAAACGAAAAAGTTTATACCAGAGCAATAGCAATATTCTACAAGGACCAAATACAAAATAACCCAATTTTTTATTGAATCAATTAAATTCAACAATTTTTATTGATCATCTAAAGGGACAACAATATATCATAGACGTCTTGGGAATAGTTTGAAAGTTTTGGAAGGGTTAATCCACAAGCAATCAAGCAATTTGAACCAAACTGCTTGAAGAGCTTTAGTAACCACAATCACAAATGTTTAAAGAAGAATTTTTACGCACGAATGAGGGAGATACCCAGACGGAGAAAGATTGAATTCTGATGAAAATAAATCACTTGACGGATTTGTAACACCAGTAATGGAAACTGGTTTCTATTTTTTAAATCAAGGAAACCATATTCCTTAATTCTACACATGCCTGGAATCCTTTTTCCGATCTCATTCCTAATTGTATCTAATGATTTCTCCCCTAAAATCTAGCGATTTTCTTTTAAATTCCAGTGAACCAAACGTACACATAATGAAACCTAGCCGAGAGGAAAATCTTTCCATCTGCGGGTGTGCAACTTTCAAATCTTATCTGACCAATGAACAATTCATTGCCTTTCTTCTATATTAGTAACCTTGTAAGTGTAGAACTATTATTTTCAACTTAGTTATCTAGCTTGTTGTTTAAGTACTACTTTATATGGTCAAGGGTGAAACTGGGCGACCTGCATTGTGTTTGACAGAAAGGATGAGAAGATCTAAAACACTGAAATCTAGGATGGGACCAGGGAAATGTCCATACAGCAGTCCTAATAGGGTGATTCTAAGAGATTCTCTCACATACGGATCACTTATTACCAGTGGCATTTCCACGTGTCTAGACAATGCAACGAAGTTTTTGTAATGCAATTGAAACTATAAACTACGTGAAGATAGTAGATTGACTATTACATCTGTAACTGGATCAAACCTAGTTATCTACCTAATCACAATTACAAACATATTATTAAATTCATTACTTCCTTTATTAACCAAAACTACTGAACATCACTTTTAAGGAATTGAGAGACCAAAAGTTTGGAAAATTAAGAATATTGATCAATAATACCCTAATTAATCTTCACTCTATTAATTCTCATCGAATTGAAAAATGTATAATTACTTCGAGAAATAAATCACACCAAAAATACAAACTAAATTACTAAAATGAAAAAGAAAGCAATCAGAAACAAACTAAAATTAAATTAAATAAATGACTTTTTCTTTTCACCTCTAATTAAACTTAAAAGAACCGAACATGATCAATTTCTAAACAGTAGAATAACTCAATTAGAAGCAGTGAGGTTTGAAGAGGGTTCAGATCGGGTATTTGTTGAATCAGCAATTGAAAGAAGAGGAGGAGAATTGCATCTAGTTTTAATTACTATCACAACAACAACAACAACAACAACATGAATTTCAAAATTCAAAATAATTACTCAAACTTAATTAAGAAAAAAACTGTAAGAAATTGAAATGAAGAGACGGATTTGTTTGCTTACAAGATTTGGCGAGTTTGAAATTGAAATGAAGAGACAGATTTCTTCTCAAATTAAATGATACCCTAATAACTAATTACAATAAATATTTTGTTTAATTTTAACAAACAAATCTAATAAAAATGTTTCTGATCTAATCAAACAAAACCAAAAAATAACTAATAAACAACAAAATTCAAAATAATTACTCAAAATAAATTAAAAAAAAAATAAAAATAAACCTCATCGAAATCAAAATCAAAAGAGAGAGATTTGTTTGCTTACAAGCTTTGGCGCGTTTGAAGTCGAAATGAAGAGAGAGATTTCTTGCTGAATCGATCGATCACTCTAGAGAGAGAAAGAGATACTTAGGTTTTCTTCAATTCGATGGCAAACCTTTAGTTCGAAAAACAACGAATTCTTAAATTAATCGATCGAGGAGAGAGAGAATCAATCGATCAAAGAAAGAGAGAGAGAAGATTTTTTTTGTTTTCTTTTCTTGCTGAGAAAGAGAGAGGAGTCGGTCGGTTGTGTTTGGGCTTAAAGGCCCATTAAGATGAAGTCCAGCCCATTTGTGTGTAAAAAATAGGGGTGGGCACGGTCCGGTCCGGTCCTAAAATGTTATAGGACCGGGACCAAACCGATTTTAAAGTATCGGTTCGGTTTCGGTTCCAAACTCGGTCCTGGGCTTTTTTATTGGGCCTTTAGTCCACTACAATATTAATGATTATTCTTAAGTTTTGGGCTTTAAACAAAATAAGACATACACCAAATCAAGTACTAAATAGAAAAAAAGGTCTAAAACCAATGAACCAACCATGGATCCACCATAAGTCCACAACCAATTACAAAATCAAACAAATCCAAAAACAACCAATCATTTTCCAACACCATAGGTTTCTAATTTTCTATGTCTAGTTTAGTAATTTCCTAATAAAAAAAAATATTTTTTATTTATTTCGGTTCGGTTCGGTTCTCTCGGTTCTACAAAAACAAGAACCGAGACCGGACCAATAGCTATATAGTTCGGTTCGGTTTCGGTCCGGTCTTGACCGGTTTTTAGTCAACTCGGTTTTGACCGGTTTTGACTCGGTTTTTTCGGTTCGGTTTTCGGTTTTTCGGTTTTTTTGCCCATCCCTAGTAAAAAAACGTTGAGAGGTTTTCCATTTACTTGTACTACTAGTTGTTTAGCCCGTGCTACACACCGGGATTAGTATGATCCTATATATGAGATGCAAAATGTAAATATGGTCTCTTCACATCAACTGGCTGATATCCGTATACTTCGTGACATTGCTGAGTCTTGGGTTGGTTATGTGTTGCAAAGGCTCTCGGATTTCATGTAGAAAGGAACAATGTTTCATCATGTTGAACTGACTTGCAATGGAGTGGGAATGCCTTACTTACAGCTAAGAGGTGGTGAGGATCGTATTGGCAGCCTGGGATAAAGAAGTTGTTTGAAAATTAAAGTAACTTTTTTTTTTCATTAAGACATTAATTTTAACATTACCCACAATGATGTTTGTAGCCTTTTACATGTGTCCCTACCACTCAGCCTTTTTGGACTCAATCTTAGATATCTATTATTTTTTGTAGAAAATCTTAGATTACTTAGTAAAGTGTTATTTTCGAGACCTACTGTTATTCATATAACCCCTTCTTATTTTTAATTATTATAAAAAAAATCCGATTCTCCTAAATACATATTCGTTCGAACCCACGATCATCACGTTGCTATCCATTACCTTCTGTGTCTCCTGAAGAGTTCAACTGCTTTTAAGGGCATCTCTAATGGTTCACCAAATTTGATGGGCCACCTCAGTAGATTTGGTACCTAATTGATGGACCATTTGATGAAAAAAACTTCAGTTTCTAATGGTTCACCAAATTGAGGCGGGTAATGAAGTGTCGCTTGAATTGGACGGGCTTTGAAGAGCCACTTAAACTAAAAGTTTTAGTTGAGGCGGGCAATAAAGTGCCACTTAACCCAACAGTTAGTTGAGGCGGACAATGAAGTGCCACTTTAAATAAAAGCTAAGTAAGATATCGGTTGAGGCGGGCATCCAAGTGCCACTTAATTGAAGTGGGCCTTGGAGTGCCACTTGAAGCGGCACATCATTACCCGCTTTAAGTGAATCAGCCTTCTCTTGTCCGCCTCAACCCAATATCAAATTTGATGTTTTCTATCAAAATTTCATCAAATTTGATAAATTTTTGATGATTTTTGGTGAAATATCAAATTTGATGAACTTTTGATGATCCATGAAGAAAGTTTTGGTGGTAGATTTGATGAATCATTAGATACCATAAGCTTAGCCATCCAAATGTGTCAAATGCAACTAATGAGTATTTAAGCCCAAACTAAAGGTCTCTCCGTTTGTGGGATGTTTTGACTTTTCGTTACGAAATCGCGATCTATTGGAATCCGGGTTTTTGCCAAGGGTGAAAATAACATTATTTCTCAATCTCAAGAGCTCACATCACGCTGATCGAGCAATTCCCTCCCTCCCTCATAGTCTCACTCATTCCCACATACTTGTTGGAAAAGAAGAGAGAGAGAGAGAGAGATCTCCAAGACTCCAAACGAAATTTGTTCAAGATTTTGCAATAATAAGCCATTCATAAACCCTAAATCTCAACATTCTCTCTCTTGAAATCTGGGAACCAGGAGGTTTCAACATTCAAAGTGGCATAGATTGAATTGAAAACTCTTCAATTGCATAAGGTAATTAAAGAAAACCAACCATATTCTCTCAATTTAAAGTTATAGATCTTGATATTGTAGATTTGTGCTTTTGCTTTTTCAGATTTTTAGATAATGGGGTTTCAATAGAAACCTGGATTTAGAAACCTTGGGTATTGAGAAAATGTGATAGTTAGTTATTAGAGTTTAAAATATATTGATAGGATTTGATGAGGAACACAAATACTTAGTTAGAAGTGATTACACAATGAAGGTTGTAAGAACCATTGTTGCTAACACAATTGAAGTCATACTATTAGGTTTGGATAAAACAGTTGCATAAGTAAGGAGAGTATGGAAATGATATTGTTTAGAATATATGAACTTGCAATGATTCCTAGATAGTATTCATTGACATGTTATCAATATGTAGAGAAAAAAAAAAAGTCTGAGGTGATTATGATATCTTTCATAGATTAACTTGCACTAGTATTTTTTTCTATAATTTTTTTTTTTTATGGTTTTAATAATGAACCCCTATACAGAAGTCGTACTGTGTGGATCGGCAATTGCTGTGGTACAACAAATGTTGATAGATCAACAAAATTCTTGAAGCTGTTGAAGAGAAACGGAATCTAGAGATATTTTGACTACATTAGTGACACATTTAGCTAACTTTTTTAATATTGATTGGATGCTACCAAACCACTGGAATTTCATAAGTTAGCCCTGCAAAGGTATGGAAGATGTTTGGTTGGCATACTGGATGTTTCCATCTCATGCATACATTTGTTAATGTTACTTGTATAGTAATGAAGACTTTGTTCACAGGAACTTGCCTCTGACAGGGACTTTGTCTCATCGCAGATGTCAAATGATTCGGAAAACCCCAAGGGTGGTGAGGTGAAAGAAACCCCCATGACTCCTTTGTCATCCAATGAAATTCAAACAACATGGTCTGAAACCTTACTCCAGCAAGTCTCTATATATGGTATAGCTGCTGGTTACTGCTTGTCAGCATCTCTGCTGTCTATTATTAACAAATGGGCTGTCATGAAATTCCCTTACTCTGGAGCTCTGACTGCTTTGCAGTATTTCACAAGTGCAGCTGGGGTTCTTGTATGCGGGAAGCTTAAGGTTTTGGAGCATGACTCACTTGACCTTCTAACTATGTGGCGGTTCTTGCCAGCAGCTATCATATTTTACCTCTCTCTCTTTACGAACAGTGAGTTACTTATTCATGCCAATGTTGATACCTTCATTGTCTTTAGGTCAGCAGTCCCCATATTTGTTGCTAATTGTGAGGCCCTCTATTTGCACCAGCCATGGCCTTCATTCAGAACATGGATCTCACTCTCCACCATCTTTGCTGGGAGTATGCTTTATCTCCTAACCGACTATCAATTCACTCTGACAGCCTATACCTGGGCCGTTGCTTACCTGATCAGTATGACTGTCGACTTCGTTTATATAAAGCATGTGGTCACGACAGTTGGACTAAACACATGGGGTCTTGTACTTTATAATAATCTCGAGGCACTCCTCCTGTTTCCATTAGAACTGCTTATTATGGGTGAATTAAAGAAGATAAAGCATGAGATTACATATGAGTCAGATTGGCATTCATTTGCAGTGGTTCTTCCTGTGGGGCTGTCATGCTTGTTTGGGTTGGCAATCTCTTTTTTTGGGTTCTCCTGTCGTAGGGCGCTATCTGCCACAGGATTTACAGTGTTGGGTATAGTAAACAAGCTATTGACAGTAGTCATCAATCTGATAATCTGGGATAAGCATTCAACGGTGGTGGGGACACTAGGATTGTTGATTTGTATGGCTGGCGGGGTTATGTACCAGCAGTCCACTAGTAAGAAGAAGCCTGATGCAGCAGTTGATGAACAAACAAAAATAGAAGAAAATGAGGAGAAACACCACCTCCTCCAAATAGAGATGACTCAAGAAAGAAACATCAATGAACATGAGGTTGTCAACTCAGTAGGGGTGAAATAAACGCAGACTCTTGTGTTCATAGAAAATTGAAGCATTATTTAGGAAAGGATCAGTAGGCAAACTCAAACATAGTAATTTTTGCAGCTATCATTTTAGTTGTTCTGTATGTTTACAAGGTTCAAGTTTGTGGTTAGTTACACAGTTTTATTTGACAATGCAATGAGAAACACACACCCTAGATATGAATGATTTTATGTTGAACAATGTTTTGTCTTATTTTCTACAGTTTTGAGTGGACTGTACAAATGAAATTCATTTTTTTTTCCTGTACACCACATTCTCCTAGGACTAGGATTCTCCTAGGACTAGGAGCCTAAGAAGAGAGTAGTGATCTGATTTGGGTGAAGGAGGCGAATTTTTGTTAATTTGAAGAACATCTCACATTCTCTGATTCTTTCCCCCTGATAACCACATTTCAATCAGAATTTCATGGCTGAATTGACTGCTTAGTGCAGAAGTTTCATGAGACGCAATTTGCTTACTAGTTATAAGAGAAATAATCATTACTATAAATGCAAGACCCTTGTGAACTTTCATTGGAAATGCATGTGTGGTAGATAAGATACAAAGAAAGTGAAGTTGCTCGTGACAAAGTGTTCCTTGTCACCTTTAACATTACAAAGGTTCAAAAGTCCAAAAACATTACAATCATCATATCATCTCATTTCTTTTAGTTTGACCACCCACAGACAGGAAGGTTCAAAAGTCCAAAAACATTACAATCATCATATCATCTCATGTCCGCCAAGGGCCTTTTCCCTAATCTTTCCAAGTCTTGAGTCACCATCACATTTTTCTCCTTGTTCTGTTCTGAAACCTGGCCTTGCAGCTTTGAAATCATGTCAAATAACCTTTCGTATTTTGTCCGTGCTGGTAAGGTTTCTGAATCTATCTCCATCTCTTCCAGTGATTCATCCTTGTCTTTCGTCTGAGACTGAACTGAAAGTCCCGGACGTCTCGGCTCAGATTCATTTCCAGTTCCATCGTTGCCCTGATTCTGAGGATGTTTTTCCTTTGCCGTCAGCTCTTCCCTTAACTTCCTGTTTTCTTCCCTTAACCGTGCAACTTCTTCGTCTAGAGTTGGAGGTGGGGTGGGACCGCCGCCTGAGAGGCTGAGGCTCCCTCATGTACCAATGTGGTAGATCTAGTTGTTGTTACCATTGCTTTGAGTTTTTTCCTGAAAGTTCCACTGAATTAGGAATAACGACTATGAACGCCCAAGGAAAACATACAGATAACTATGTAGCGATAAACGGCTATGAACACCCAAGGAAAACATAGTGGTGTCATGTAACAGTTATTGAAGTCTACTAGTAACAGAAGATATAGATAATACCTAACAGAAAACGTAGATATGGCTGAGATCCAGCCCCCCTTCCTCTAGCGCCATTTGTTAGTCCATATTCCATGAAGATGGCGGTGTTCACGGAGGTGGACGTCATTGTTGGAGATCGCTGGATCCTGGTGTTCAAGTCATCTTCGTACCTGAAAGTTCCACTGGTTTATCCAGTGGACAACGCTCCAACGGCTAAGTCAGTAATAATCCGATGATAGCGGAAAGTTATCCTAAGAGAAGAAAGAGAGAGAGAGAGAGAGAGAGAGAGAGAGAGAGAGAGAGAGAGAGAGAGAGAGAGAGAGAGAGAGAGAGAGAGAGAGAGAGAGAGAGAGAGAGAGAGAGAGAAGGGTTTTCCTTGAGACAATGTTACCTGTCCTCTTTAGGGTTAGGGGTGGCCTTTATATACTTGGTCCCAGCCGCCTGTTCCTATCCCTTGGATCTTTCCTCTGATCCGACCGTTATCCTGCCCTCTTCGTGGCCTTCTGGTAACCACCAGCTTCCTGTAAGTGTAATACAGCTGGAACCACGTTTTTCTCACGTGACGTTCTGGACTGTTCCCGCCTTTGATTTCCTACTCTTGAGGGTAGTTAATATATGCGCACCCGTTATCCTCTACCTGACATCTGTGAGGTAGAAGATCGTGTACTTACAGATTCAAGTTTTTTATAAAGAGAAATTTTTTATAATTATTTTTAAATCTTTTACTTTACAGAAAAAAAAAAAAAAAAAAAAAAATGTTGCAAATGTTAGGGTTTGTTTGGAAAGAGACAAGTTAATTTGTTTTGTTTATGTTATCTTCTTGTTTTCTATCCAGTCAAAAATGTACGAGAGTTTTAGAGAAGAGATTTATTTAACAGACAGTCACAGAGATGAAAGGAAAGAAGACGACTTTTTTTTTTTTTTTTTTTTATAAAAAACTTTTGTATTTTATTGATAAGCTAAACGAATTACACAAAAGTAGAGGACAAACGCGCTACAAACTGCGCGGCAAGTCCTTTCTGGATAGCAAACCCGATTCTCCTAAATACATATTCGTTCGAACCCGCAGTCATCACGTTACTATCCATTACCTTCTGCACTCTCCTGAGGAGCTCAACTGCTTATGAGCCTAGCAATCCAAATGTATCAAATGCAAAGGGGATGAAACTATGTTGGTTAGCCCTACAAGCTCCGTCATGTTTCTCCACTTTTGCCGCTGCTGCATTGCTAGCTGCTAGCCCCACCTCAAAAATTCCAGCACCCAGCCCAACCATCGGAGACACCCCTGTAACATCAACACACGCATGTTTACCTTCAGACCAGTTGTAGACCAGAATATCAGCAGGGCGTAATGTCGATCTTCCTTCCTTAGGATCAGTAAGAAAGTTAACAGGAGCCTCCTTCTTAACCTGTACTCCAGCCCGCCAGAACATCTCACATTCATTGGAAATGTGTGGTAGATAAGATACAAAGAAAGTGAAGTTGCTCGTGACAAAGTGTTCCTTGTCACCTTTAACATTACAAAGGTTCAAAAGTCCAAAAACATTACAATCATCATATCATCTCATTTCTTTTAGTTTGACCACCCACAGACAGGAAGTTTCCTTCTTCTCAATTTTTATTATAATATCCAGAGAAATACTTGCAATTTTGACAATTATACGCAAGCCAATGTTGATGCTATTACCACTCAAAACTTATATGAAAACTTTGAGCCTTATTTCTCTAACTTTATTTAGATCAAGAGAAGGAACTAAACATGATGAGGAAGTCTCTCTTGTTCCCTTCTATCATCTTCGTCCTCTCCTACTGTTTTTCTTATGTTCATTCTGCGTCTTCAACTTGCCCAATGGATCTAAGTTACGTTGGAACTTTTCCATGGGACAAGTCTTTGTGTCAAGGCAACAACCCTCAATGCTGCCAAGTTTTACTCAGTTTGTTTGGTATGGGTCTCGCTCGGCATCTGAAAGAAACTGATATGTTTCAACTACCAAATGCAATTTCATCCTCGGATTGCTTGCAAGATTTTCAAATATGGCTTACAGCAATGTCTCTGCAGCAGTCCTTGGTGGCTACGTGCTTCAATGAAACAGACCAGTTTGCTATTAAAGCTTCAAGTTGTGTTGGTATAGTAACAAGAGAAGATTGGGTTCAAAGGGTTGGTGCAACTACGCAATTGGACTCAGTTTGCAAGAAGTTATCAGGCCTAACTTCATGCAGCTTGTGCCTTGATGCTGGTATGAAGGTAACCTCACAGTTGGTGTCTCTAGATAGGAATGCTAGTAGTAAGTGCTTCTAGTTCACAGTTCTATATGTTGCTGCAATTGTTAATGATCTCGGTCCAGAGAATACTGCCACTGCTTCATGCATACTTGGCTTACCGCTGCCTGACTCAACTACCCTAAACCCTAAAACTTTAAACCCTAAACCCTAAACCCTAAAACCTAAACCCCTAAAACCTAAAACTCTAAACCCTAAACCCTAAAACCCTAAACCCTAAAACCCTAAACCCTAAACATGACTACAGACGTAGTTGTAGTTCATCTCTTGATAGCATATTTAGTTAAACCCTAAACCTTAAACCCTAAACCCTACATCCATTTCTATTGGAGTACTGGACAGATTTTTCCATGATATAGTCCTATCACACTTTCTACATCCAAGACACAGACCGACTTCTTCGATCATTTCGATCATTGATCTTTTTATTTAACTTTTACATCCATTGTTATCTAATAATAAGAACCAAAGCAACCAATATGTGGACGTCGGTTTATATAAACAAAATGCAGTACAAAGTGTTCCATCATTCATAACATAGAATCTAGATTCATCTATCAAAATCTGGACAATATATAATATAGGCGGCTTCGTGTCTAAAATCTAAAGCCCATATTATTGAAATAAATTGACAGCATTGTCTTGGTACTTGTAGAATTTTGACCTATAACTACTTCATTATACACCTCTTGATCAACCTTCATATCTTAGCTTAGCAAGCATCCCTTCCATCCCAATCTCACTCATTTATATGTTGTTATTTAGGTCTTGAGCAGTTGAGCCATTGCACGACAAATCCTTCCTGAATAGCAAACCCGATTCTCCTAAATACATATTCGTTCAAACAAACAGTTATCACGTTGCTATCCATTATTTTTATTTTTATTTTCCTTATTTGTTTTTTACATAAACCACAAGGCACAAGTAAGAGTGCGTGCTTTTGAGCAAGGAATATACAAGCTATTCTTTTCTTTTCTTTGTACACACCGTATGCCCATTCAACTTGTTAGAGCCAGGTTAGCAAAAAAAAAAAAATAAAACAAAACAAAAAACTTGTTAGAGGCAAGCATCTCATATTCTCATTACTATATATTAGATGCATTGGTTTCTTGATACATACATCAATGTTATTCTCAATTCTTGAATGTCGGTAAGCAGTGGTTTAAAGACTTGATCAAGTGTGTAAAATTATTTTAATGATTGAAAATCAGTTTCTATGTGAAACATTGTGATCGTCCATGAAGGGTAGTCTAGGTATATAAAAGAATTTGATGTTTTGACCTCAGTCAACCGAGTTGACTAACAGTCTAGTAACGAAAAATGAACCAAATACTAATAAACGAAAAAGTTTATACCAGAGAAATAGCAATATTCTACAAGGACCAAATACAAAATAACCCAATTTTTTATTGAATCAATTAAATTCGATAATTTTTATTTATCATCTAAAGGGACAACAATATATCATAGACGTCTTGGGAATAGTTTGAAAGTTTTGGAAGGGTTAATCCACATGCAATCAAGCAATTTGAACCAAAGTGCTTGAAGAGCTTTAAGTAACCACAATCACAAATGTTTAAAGAAGAATTTTTACGCACGAATGAGGGAGATACCCAGACGGAGAAAGATTGAATTCTGATGAAAATAAATCACTTGACGGATTTGTAACACCAGTAATGGAAACTGGTTTCTATTTTTTGAATCAAGGAAACCATTTTCCTTAATTCTACACATGCCTGGAATCCTTTTTCCGATCTCATTCCTAATTGTATCTAATGATTTCGCCCCTAAAATCTAGCGATTTTCTTTTAAATTCCAGTGAACCAAACGTACACATAATGAAACCTAGCCGAGAGGAAAATCTTTCCATCTGCGGGTGTGCAACTTTCAAATCTTATCTGACCAATGAACAATTCATTGCCTTTCTTCTATATTAGTAACCTTGTAAGTGTAGAACTATTATTTTCAACTTAGTTATCTAGCTTGTTGTTTAAGTACTACTTTATATGGTCAAGGGTGAAACTGGGCGACCTGCATTGTGTATGACAGAAAGCATGAGAAGATCTAAAACACTGAAATCTAGGATGGGACCAGGGAAATGTGCATACAGCAATCCTAATAGGGTGATTCTAAGAGATTCTCTCACATACGGATCACTTATTACCAGTGGCATTTCCACGTGTCTAGACAATGCAACGAAGTTTTTGTAATGCAATTGAAACTATAAACTACGTGAAGATAGTAGATTGACTTATTACATCTGTAACTAGATCAAACCTAGTTATCTACCTAATCACAATTACAAACAAATTATTAAATTCATTACTTCCTTTATTAACCAAAACTACTGGACATCACTTTTGTGGAATTGAGAGACCAAAAGTTTGGAAAATTAAGAATATTGATAAATAATACCCTAATTAATCTTCACTCTATTAATTCTCATCGAATTGAAAAATGTATAATTACTTCGAGAAACAAATCACACCAAAAATATAAACGAAATTACTAAAATGAAAAAGAAAGCAATCAGAAACAAACTAAAATTAAATTAAATAAATGATTAGACTTAAAAGAACCGAACATGATCAATTTCTAAACAGTAGAATAATTCAATTAGAAGCAGTGAGGTTTGAAGAGGGTTCAGATCGGGTATTTGTTGAATCAGCAATTGAAAGAAGAGGAGGAAAATTGCATCTATTTTTAATTACTATAACAATAACAACAACATGAATTTCAAAATTCAAAATAATTACTCAAACTTAATTAAGAAAAAAACTGTAAGAAATCGAAATCGAAATGAAGAGACAGATTTGTTTGCTTACAAGATTTGGCGAGTTTGAAATCGAAATGAAGTGACAGATTTCTTCTCAAATTAAATGATACCCTAATAACTAATTAAAACAAATATTTTGTTTAATTTTAACAAACTAATCTCATAAAAATGTTTCTGATCTAATCAAACAAAACCCAAAAATAACTAATAAACAACAAAATTCAAAATAATTACTCAAAATAAATTAAAAAAAAAATAAACTTCATCGAAATCAAAATCAAAATCAAAAGAGAGAGATTTGTTTGCTTACAAGCTTTGGCGAGTTTGAAGTCGAAATGAAGAGAGAGATTTCTTGCTGAATCGATCGATCACTCTAGAGAGAGAAAGAGATACTTTGGTTTTCTTCAATTCGATGGCAAACCTTTAGTTCAAAAAACAACGAATTCTTAAATTAATCGATCGAGGAGAGAGAGAATCAATTGATCAAAGAAAGAGATAAAGAAAGAGAGAGAGAAGATTTTTTTTATTTTCTTTTCTTGCTGAGAAAGAGAGAGGAGTCGGTCGGTTGTGTTTGTGCTTAAAGGCCCATTAAGATGAAGTCCAGCCCATTTGTGTGTAAAAAAATGTTGAGAGGTTTTCCATTTACTTGAACTACTAGTTGTTTAGCCCGTGCTACACACCGGGATTAGTATGATCCTATATATGAGATGCAAAATGTAAATATGGTCTCTTCACATCAACTGGCTGATAATCGTATACTTTTCGTGACATTGCTGAGTCTTGGGTTGGTTATGTGTTGCAAAGGCTCTCGGATTTCATGTAGAAAGGAACAATGTTTCATCATGTTGAACTGACTTGCAGTGGAGGGGGAATGTCTTACTTACAGCTAAGAGGTGGTGAGGATCGTATTGGCAGCCTGGGATAAAGAAGTTGTTTGAAAATTAAAGTAACTTTTTTTTTCATTAAGACATTAATTTTAACATTACCCACAATGATGTTTGTAGCCTTTTACATGTGTCCCTGCCACTCAGCCTTTTTGGAACTCAATCTTAGATATCTATTATTTTTTGTAGAAAATCTTAGATTACTTAGTAAAGTGTTATTTTCGAGACCTACTGTTATTCATATAACCACTTCTTATTTTTAATTATTATAAAAAAAATCCGATTCTACTAAATACATATTCGTTCGAACCCACGATCATCACGTTGCTATCCATGACCTTCTGTACTCTCCTGAAGAGTTCAACTGCTTTTAAGGGCATCTTTAATGGTTCACCAAATTTGATGGGCCACCTCAGTAGATTTGGTACCTAATTGATGGACCATTTGATGAAAAAAACTTCAGTTTCTAATGGTTCACCAAATTGAGGCGGGTAATGAAGTGTCGCTTGAATTGGACGGGCTTTGAAGAGCCACTTAAACTAAAAGTTTTAGTTGAGGCGGGCAATAAAGTGCCACTTAACCCAACAGTTAGTTGAGGTGGACAATGAAGTGCCACTTTAAATAAAAGCTAAGTAAGATATCGGTTGAGGCGGGCATCCAAGTGCCACTTAATTGAAGTGGGCCTTGGAGTGCCACTTGAAGCGGCACATCATTACCCGCTTTAAGTGAATCAGCCTTCTCTTGTCCGCCTCAACCCAATATCAAATTTGATGTTTTCTATCAAAATTTCATCAAATTTGATGAATTTTTGATGATTTTTGGTGAAATATCAAATTTGATGAACTTTTGATGATCCATGAAGAAAGTTTTGGTGGTAGATTTGATGAATCATTAGATACCATAAGCTTAGCCATCCAAATGTGTCAAATGCAACTAATGAGTATTTAAGCCCAAACTAA
>JAJHQE010000084.1:0-49968 GCA_020826895.1 Aquilegia kansuensis
GTACAAAATAAGTTTTAAACCTTCAAAAAAAGTTTTTATCAATACCCATTTTAATGACAATATTATATATAAAAGATTACAAGAATTATCTTTTTTAAATAATAAATTAAAAATTTTTTTAATACAAAAAGAAAAAAAAATATTATTGTTTAATGAAGGTGGAATCAAAGCATTTATAATGCTACTTAATAAAAAGAAAAATACCATCTGTCCTATTTTTTATTTCAAATCCAAAACCAATAATATTTGTATTGAAATAGCAATACAATGGAACAATTCTTATAAAGAAATATTAAAATGTTATACCAATAATATACCACAAAACGATGGTGGAACTCATTTACTTGGATTTCGTACAGCATTAACCAAAACCATAAAAAATTATATTGAAAATGAAAAAATAAACAATAAATATAATATCAATAGTGACGATATAAAAGAAGGAATTACAGCAATAATAGCAATAAAAATGCAAAATCCAAAATTTTCTTCACAAACTAAAAACAAATTAATTTCATCTGAAATAAAAATAGCAGTAGACAAAGAATTAAATAAAAAATTTTATCATTATTTATTAGAACATCCTAAAGAATCAAAAAACATTATAAATAAAATTATTAATTCTGCAAAAATAAGAGATTCATCTCGTAAAGCAAGAGAAATAGCTCGAAAAAGAATTGCTTTAGATATTGCAAAATTACCAGGCAAATTAGCGGATTGTCAAGAAAAAAATCCAGACAGAGCTGAATTATATATAGTAGAGGGCGATTCAGCAGGTGGTTCAGCTAAACAAGGTCGAGATCGACGTATACAAGCTATTTTACCTTTAAAAGGGAAAATACTTAATGTAGAAAAATCTGGATTTGACAAAATCCTTTTATCAAAGGAAATAGGCACTTTAATAACCGCATTAGGTTGTGGAATAGGACATAAAGAATTTAATATAAAAAAATTACGTTATCATACAATCATAATAATGACCGACGCGGATGTTGATGGTTCACATATAAGAACCTTATTATTAACATTTTTCTTTAGATATATGCCAAAAATTATTGAAAAAGGTTATATATATATAGCAAAACCACCTTTATTTAAAATTAAACATGAAAAAAACGAAAGATATATAAAAAATGAAAAAGAATTAAATACCCATACAATAAAAATATGTTTAAAAGAAAAAACAATTTTAATTAATGAAAAAAAAATAAATATAAAAAAATTACTTTTTAAGTATATTCTTATTTATAATCTTTCAAAAAAATTTAAAATAAGTAATTTAAAAAAATTAATGATTGTAAAGAAAATAGAAAAAAATTATTTGAATGATAATTTTTATAAACACAAAATAAATGTACATCAGTTAAATAATAAAGAGTTTGTTAAAGCTAACCATTATTTAGTGTTAATCAAATTTAAAAAACAAATAAATAAATTAAATAATTTTTATAATCCAATTATTTTATTATTAAAAAATCAATTATTTAAAAAGTTTGATAAAATTTATGATTTACTAGAATTTATTATAAATAATTTTTTATATAAAAATATTAATATCCAAAGATATAAAGGATTAGGAGAAATGAATCCTAATCAATTATGGGACACTACAATGAACCCATTAAAAAGAAGAATGTTCAAAATCAATATTCAAGACATTGTTAAAGCCAATTTAATTTTTAATATATTAATGGGTGATAACGTAAAACCTAGAAGAAAATTTATCCAAACCAATGCATTAATTGCTACTATTGATATTTAAAGGCCTATAGCTCAATAGGTTAGAGCAAAGGACTCATAATCCTTTGG
The DNA here is from genome assembly GCA_020826895.1 of Aquilegia kansuensis. Classification (NCBI taxonomy): domain Eukaryota; kingdom Viridiplantae; phylum Streptophyta; class Magnoliopsida; order Ranunculales; family Ranunculaceae; genus Aquilegia; species Aquilegia kansuensis. Next base: position 1,810 of record JAJHQE010000084.1, read on the forward strand.
TTGTAGGTTCAAGTCCTACTAGGCCTATAAAATCAGCTAAATGTATAAAAATATTATGTATATATAATAATATTAAAACATTATTTTTAGATACATTTATATTTGTTTTAAAAATTTGTATATTAGTTATATAAATGTTTATTTTATTATATAAAGTATAAATTATATAATAAATCTCTTTATAATTACAATTACCTTTTTCTATTACTTTAGTATAATTATGTATAAAAAAAACTATTGAATTAAATACATTATATTCTATACTTTGTTTGAAAAATCTAATATTAAATTTATTTATTATAACTAAATTATTGTTATATAATTTTTTATATTTTTTTATAAAATTAATTATTCTTTTATTTATTTCTATTATTTTATATATCAATATATTTTTATTTAATAAATAATTCATTATATAAATACGTCTAAATAAATCATACGGACAAAAACTTGTATTTTGTATAGAACAATATATATTTTTCTTTATATTTAATTTATTTATTAAAATTAATAGTTTGTCTAATATAAATAATAATATGTCCTTTATAAATTTATTGTTTTTTAAAATATTTTTATACTGATCAATAGAATAATTTATTAATAATAATAAATCTACATTAGATTCATTAAAAATAATAATTTTTAATATTATATAAGCTAATCTTCTTGTAAAAAACATATCCTTACTATGAATGGGTTTATACCCTATATAAAAAAAACCTATTAAATCATCTAGTTTATTTGATAACGATAATGCTATTCCTTCTTTTGTATAAGGTAAAATCGTATTATATTTATTTGGCAAATATTGTTGATAGATTGTTTTATATATTTCTTTTTTTTCTTTATTTAGAAAAGAATAATATGATCCAATAAATCCTTTAAATAAATTAAATTCTTTAACAAAATAGGTAATAAAATCACATTTTGATAGATATCCAGCCCTTATAGCAATTTGGATATTTCCACCTATATAGATAATGTATTTTTTTATATTGTTTATAATTCTACGAGTTTTATCAGCTAAAGTACCTAATTTATATTGAAATATTACTAATTCTAATGCTTTAAAACGCTCATATAATTTTTTATTTAAATCATATAATAAAAAAAATAAAATATCATTAAAAACATTATTTATATTCCTTTCATTTAATAATATTAATTTTTGTTTATTTAAAGTATTTAAATTAACAATCATAATATATTTATTTGTTATAATATTGTTTTTATTAAATAAATTAAAACTTGTTTGTTTATATTTAATAATAAATATTAATATTTCTTTAGGTATTTTATTAAATATTTTATTAAAATTTATAACAATGGCTATTGGCCATTCTACTAAATTAGTAATATTTATTAATATATTTTCATCTATATTTACTAAACAATTTGTTTTATTAGCAATATATACAATCATATTACGAATAATTTCCCTTCTATTATTAAAATTAACAAGTACATATCCAGGAAATTTTAATTTAAATAAATATTCATTAGAATTCTTTAATGGTATATAGTTATTATAATGTAGGATATGACCATAAGATTTTCGATTGGACAATAAATTAAATAATTTTATTTTGATTATTTTATTATTAAATAATACTATAAACCAATTTATAGGACGTATAAATTTATAATTATTTTTTCCCCATCTCATTTGTTTAAATCCTGAAATATTGGTTAACAATAGTTTAATAGCAATTTTAATTAGATTTTGTATATACTTTTTTTTATATTTTTGATTAAAAAAGTTATTATTTATATTGTTTATTTGTATAGCTATACGTCTAGCTGTTGTAAAAATCTTAATTGTTTTAAAATACAACTTTTCTTTATTAAACAATATTTTTAAAAATTTTATAAAATTCTTTATAATAATTTCATTAGATTTTATAGGTAAATTTTCAAAACCAATTTCAATAAATAATTTATTCATAATTGTTTGATATATTTGTTTGCAATTGCACAAGCCATCGATCTTACACGATATATATATATTTTTTTTTCTAAAAAATCTATAAATTTACACGAATCTAATAAATTTAAAATATGTGATGATTTTAATAATTTCTCATAAGCAGGTATTATTAAATTATGTTGTAATAATTTAAAACAAGATTTTTCATATGTTAAAAAAATTTTTAATAAAAAATTTTTATCTAAATAATTAAAATTATAATGTGATTGTTCTTTTTCATTATGTAAAAAAATATCACCATAAGTAATATCGTTATTCCATTTAATATCATATATATTATCAATATTTTGTAAATGCATAGCTATTCTTTCAATTCCATAAGTAATTTCTCCTGTTACAGGAGAACAATCTATACCTCCTATTTGTTGAAAATAAGTAATCTGTGTAATTTCTATATTATTTAACCATACCTCCCAACCTAAACCCCAAGCACCTAAACTCGGGGATTCCCAATTATCTTCGATAAATTTAATATCATTTATTTGAAAATTTATACCTAAAGATTTTAATGACTTTAAATAAATTTGTTGAAAATGTTTTGGTGAAGGTTTAAAAATTACTTGAAACTGATAATAATGTTGTAATCTATTGGTTTTATTTCCATATCTACCATCTTTAGGCCTTCGGCAAGATTGTATATAACATGTTTGAAATTTTTCGGTTTTTGGATTTATAGAATTAAAAAAAGTAAACGGATGAAAGGTAGCCGCACCTATTTCTATATCTAAAGGTTGTATAATTATACAACCCATTTTTGACCAAAAGTTTTTTAAACTTACTATTAAGTTTTCAATAGTATTAATATTTGTTTTCATTATAAGTTAACATGATAATCAATTATAAACTTTTCTCTATTATTTTTTTATAGTAAATGAAATTTATTTTAATCGGTCAACTATATATAGTAGAAGTTTACCAAATATATTATAATATTAAACGTAAATAATATAGTTGTAAATCTTTAAAATATAATATGAAAAACATAAATAGTAATTCTATATTAGAAACTTATGTAAAAAAAATACTTAAATCAAAAGTATATGAAATTGCTAAAGTAACACCTTTATCATTTACACCTTTACTTTCTAAAATTTTTAAAAATAATATTTTGATAAAACGTGAAGATTTACAACAAATATTTTCTTTTAAAATTAGAGGTGCATATAATTGCATGATAAAGTTATCAAAAAACAAAAAAAGTCAAGGTGTAATTACAGCTTCAGCTGGTAACCACGCACAAGGCGTGGCTTTATCTGCTAAAAAATTAGGTATAAAATCACTTATTATTATGCCTAAAATTACACCTGAAATTAAAGTTTTATCTGTACAATCTATAGGTTCTGAAGTGTTAATCAAAGGTGAGAATTTTAATTCATCTTTAAAACATGCATTAAAATTAGTTAAGAATTATGGTTATACTTATATACCTCCTTTTGATGATTCAGAAGTAATTGCAGGTCAAGGGACTTTAGCTATGGAAATGGTAAAACAATATACAAATAAAATATATGCAATATTTATTCCTGTAGGAGGTGGAGGTTTAATTGCAGGTATTACAGCATATATTAAATATTTACGTCCTAAAATAAAAATAATCGGTGTAGAACCAGAAGATTCTGCTTGTTTAAAAGAAGCAATAAAATATGGTTATCCAATTACATTAAATACTATAGATATGTTTGCTGAAGGAGTAGCAGTATCACGTATTGGAAACCAACCTTTTAAATTAATAAAAAATAGTATAGATGATATTATAACTGTTAATATAGATGAAATGTGTTGTGCTATAAAAGATATATTTGAAAATACAAGAGCTTTAGCAGAAGTATCAGGAGCTTTATCTTTAGCTGGTTTAAAAAAATATATAATAAAACAAAAAATTACAAATAAAAATTTAATTTGTATAAATACTGGAGCTAATATTAATTTTGACAAATTACAATATATAGCACATAGAACAGCTTTAGGAGAAAACAAAGAATTAATATTAGCTATTAAAATACCAGAATCAATAGGAAGTTTAAAAGTTTTATGTAATATAATTGGAAAACATAAAATGTTTACTGAATTAAATTATCGTTATTTTAATAAAAAAAAAGCAAATATATTAATAGGTTTAAAAATAATTCCAGGAAAAGAAGATAAAAAAAATGTAATTAATAATATACGTAAAGCTAAGTTTTTAGTTAAAGATATGAGTTATAATGAATTAATAAAATTACATATTCGTCATTTAATTGGAGGCAAAGGTAATAAGTTTACAAATAAAAATAATTATAAAGAAGAATTATTTGGTTTTGAATTTCCAGAAAAACCAGGAGCCTTAATCAAATTTTTAAATAGTTTACCTGAAATTTTTAATATTTCTTTATTTCATTATAGAAATTATGGTTATGCATATGGTCGTGTATTAATAGCAATACAATTATATAAAAATAACATCCAAAATTTAGAAAATAATTTAGATAAAATAGGTTATAGATATTGGAAAGAAAGTAAGAATAGTGCTTATAAACTTTTTTTAAAATAAATATTAAACGTAGAAAAACAAGAGCTGCTAGGGATAAATATTGAAAACTTTTTGTATTGAAAAAATTTTAAAGGTTGTTCATTGGAATAATAAATTATTTAGTTTTTATACAACAAAAAATAAAAACTTACGGTTTAATAATGGTCAATTTTTACTTATTGGTTTAAATATTAATAAATACTATTATTTAATAATAAGAGCTTATTCAATAGTAAATCCTACTTATTCAAAGTTTTTTGAATTTTTTTCCATAACAATAGAAAAAGGAACATTTACATCACTATTAAAAAAGATACAAAGTGGGGATTATATATTAATAAGTAAAAAATCTAATGGAACATTAATACTTGATAATATTCAAAATGGTAAGTTTTTATATTTTATAGCTACAGGAACAGGTTTAGCACCATTTATAAGTTTAATACAAGATCCAAGTTTATATAAACGTTTTAACAAAATTATTTTAATACATGGAGTAAGTTATATAAATGAATTATCATATAAACATTTTATTAATAAAAAAAATATTTATAATGAATATATTAATAATAAAATAAAAAAACATTTAATTTATTATCCAACAATTACTCGTGAAAATTATATAAATAAAGGTAGAATAACTGAACTTATTATTCAAGGAAAATTATTTAAAGATTTAAATTTACCTTATATTAATTTTCATTATGATAAGTTAATGTTATGCGGTAATAAAAATATGTTAAAAGAAATATCAGAATATTTAAAAAAATTAGGATTTAAAAATTCAATCATTAATAATCCAAAGGATTTTGTTATGGAATATTCTTTTATAATACAACAAAATTTGAAATATAAAAATGAATAAGTTATTTCTTTTTATTATAATTACAATAATCTTTATATTAATAATAAGTATTATATCATATTTAGTAGGTGGTTATAGTTGGTCACCAAATAAAGAAATTCCGTTTGAATCAGGAATCATTTCTATTGATTCAATCAAAAAAATTAATTATTTTGCAAAATTTTATATTTTAGCAATCTTATTTGTAATTTTTGATTTAGAAGCTATTTATTTATTTAGTTGGGCAATTGCAATTAGAGAAATAGGATGGACAGGGTTCATAGGAATAGTAATATTTATATTTATATTATTAATAGGATTAATATATGATATATGTAATGATTTATTTGATTAAAAATGGTGAACAATATGAAATACATATTAAATAAATTATATTTGAAAAAACAAAATAAAGACAACGTTGGTGAACAAATACGAAATAATATTTTTTTATGTAAAATAAAAAAGATTTCTCAGTTATTAATTAATTGGGGACGTAAAAATTCTATATGGCCTTATAATTTTGGATTATCATGTTGTTATGTAGAAATGACCACTTCTTTTACATCACCTCATGATATATCTAGATTTGGATCAGAAGTTATTAGGTCGTCACCTAGACAATCGGATTTAATGGTAATTGCTGGTACTTGTTTTATCAAAATGGTACCAGTTATACAACATTTATATGATCAAATGTTAGATCCAAAATGGGTTATATCAATGGGATCTTGTGCCAATTCAGGTGGAATGTATGATAGTTATTCAGTTGTACAAGGAGTTGATAAATTTTTACCTGTTGATGTTTATATACCAGGATGTCCACCTAGACCTGAAGCTTTTTTACAAGGATTACAATTATTACAAGAGTCATTGCATAAAGAAAGACGTCCTTTATCTTGGATAATAGGTGATCAAAAGATTTATCGTTATGATATGCCTAATCAAAAACAAAAAAAATATATTAATCGTATTAAAATAAAAAAATTACGTAAACAAAATAATGTTTAAAAAAAAATTAAAAAAACAAGAACAAGTTCTTTTAAAATTATTATATAAAAACTTTGGTAAAAAAAATATTTTATATTCACAAAAGACTTTGATGGGTATGCCTGTAATATGGGTAAATCATTATCAATTATTTGATATAATAAAAATGTTTCGTTATGGAAATACAGAATTTATATTTGATATGTTATACGATTTAAATTGCATAGATGAACGATTAAGAAATAACAGAAACAAGTTACCCAATTCAGATTTTACAGTATTTTACCATTTATTATCATTGAAAAATAATTATGATTTAATAATAAAAGTAGCTTTAATAGAACCAAATTTATTATTACCATCAATTGTTAATATTTGGCCAAATGCTAATTGGTATGAACGTGAAGTATATGATATGTTTGGAATAAAATTTTATGGACATCCTAATTTAAGAAGAATATTAATGCCTTTAAATTGGAAAGGATATCCATTACGTAAAGATTATCCATCACGTGCTACTGAATTTCAATTTTTTAATATTGATAGATATAATCAATATAAAGAACAATATTCATTATGTTTTATTCCTGAAGAATGGGGTATTTCAAATCATAAAAATAATATGTTTTTAAATTTTGGTCCTAATCATCCTTCTGCACACGGTGCTTTTAGAATAATATTACAAATGTATGGAGAAAAAATATTAAAATGTATACCTGATATTGGTTATCATCATCGTGGGGCAGAAAAAATTGGAGAAAGACAATCATGGCATAGTTATATACCTTATACTGATCGTATTGATTATACTGGGGGTGTAATAAATAATCTCCCATATATATTAGCAATTGAAAAAATCGCAAAAATAAAAGTTACTGACAGAACCCAAATCATACGTATTATGATGATGGAAATTTTTAGAATAAATTCACATATGTTATTTTTAGGTACTTTTTTACAAGATTTAGGTGCTATGAGTACAGTTTTTTTTACTTTTACAGATAGGCAAAAATGTTATGAAATAATAGAAGAAATTACAGGTTTTCGTATGCATCCTGCTTGGTTTCGTATAGGAGGTTTAGCTCATGATTTACCAAAAGGATGGTATAAACTAATAAAGAATTTTATTACATGGATAAATAAAAGGCTTAAAGAATATAATAAAGCAATGATGAAGAATTACATATTACGAAAACGTACTAAATTTATTGCTTCTTATAATACTAAAGAAGCATTGGAATGGGGTATTACTGGACCAAATTTAAGAGCTACTGGTTTTAATTTTGATGTAAGAAAAAATCGACCTTATTCGGGTTATGAAAATTTAGATTTTGATATACCAATTGGTAATAATGGAGATGTGTTTGATAGAGCAAATATGAGAGTAGAAGAAATGTATCAAAGTTTACGTATTATAAAACAATGTATAAATAATATCCCAGAAGGTAATATAAAAATTGAACATCATTTAGTTACACCTCCTAATAGAAAAAATATGTTAAATAATATCGAAACATTAATTACACATTTTTTACAAATTTCTTGGGGACAAATCTTAGAACCCAATGAAACTTTTCAAATGATAGAAGCCACTAAAGGACTTAATAGTTATTATTTAATATCTGATGGTAATACAACAAGTTATCGTACTCGTATACGTACTCCTAGTTATCCTAACTTACAACATCTATCTACAATAATGCAAGGAGCATATATACCAGATATGATAGCACATATTGCAAGTATTGATTTTGTAATGGCAGATGTTGATCGTTAATATAATGGAATAAAATTATGGAAAATTATTTAATAAATAAAATAACATTTTTAACTAAAGAAGAAATTACAGAAATTATTATTGAAAAAAATCATTATGAAAATAGTAAAGCAGCTTCAATTGGGGCTTTAAAAATCATACAAAAATCTAGAGGATGGGTATCCGATAATATTATTAATGAAATTGCAAAGATAATAGGAATAAATCCAACTGAATTAGATAGCATAGCTACATTTTATAATTTAATTTACAGACAACCTGTAGGAAACAATATAATTTTATTATGTGATAGTATTACGTGTTATATAAAGGGTTATGAAATTATTTATAATACATTAAAACATGAATTAGGAATAAGTATGGGAGAAACTACTAATGATAAACGTTTTACATTATTACCAGTATGTTGCTTAGGTAATTGTGATAAATCACCAAATATGATGATAAATAATGATATTTATTATAATTTAATAAAAACAAATATAAGTAATATATTGGAGCTTTATAAATAATGATCAATAAACGCATTACTTCTTTTGGTACAGCTAATTTAATAAAAAAATCCAAAGAAACTCATCCATTAACTTGGAGATTAAATAAAGAAGGTAATACAATTGGGTTAAATGAATATATACAAAAAGATGGATATATTGCAGTTAAAAATACTTTAAATAAATTAACTCCCGAAGAGGTAATAACAGAAATAACAAAGTCTGGGTTAAAAGGTCGAGGAGGTGCTGGTTTTCGAACTGGAATAAAATGGAGTTTAACAAATGAAAAAAGTTTTTTAGTATGTAATGCTGATGAAATGGAACCTAATACTTATAAAGATAGATTATTATTAGAACAAGAACCTCATTTATTAATAGAAGGTATGATAATTGCAGCTTACGCAAATAATTCTTATAAAGGTTATATTTTTATAAGAGGAGAATATATTGATGCAATAAATATTCTTAATATGGCTATAAAAGAAGCTCGTAATAAAAAATTTTTAGGAAAAAATATTTTAAATTATGATTTTTCTTTTGATATATGTATACATACAGGAGCAGGAAGATATATTTGTGGTGAAGAAACTGCATTAATTAATTCATTAGAAGGATATAGAGCAAATCCTAGAATAAAACCACCTTTCCCTGGTCAAATAGGTGCGTGGGGTAAAGCTACAGTAATAAATAATGTTGAAACATTATGTAATATTCCTTCTATTATAAATAATGGTATGAATTGGTATCATAATTTATGTTTACCTGGATCCGAAGATCATGGTACTAAACTTATGGGTTGTTCAGGTAAAGTAACCAATCCTGGATTGTGGGAATTACCAATGGGTATAACGGCTAGGGAAATATTAGAAGATTATGCTGGAGGGATGATTAAGGGTTATAAATTAAAAGCTTGGCAACCTGGTGGTGCTAGTACAGGAATTTTATTACCTCAACATTTAAAAGTACAAATGTGTTCAAACGGAATAAGGAAATTAGGTACTAGAATTGGTACTGCGATTTTATTAGCTATTGATAATACTGTTAATATAGTATCTTTATTAAAAAATATAGAACTTTTTTTTTATAGAGAATCATGTGGTTGGTGCACTCCGTGCAGAGAAGGATTACCATGGATTGTTAAAATCTTAAAAAATTTAGAAAATAATCAATGTTATAAAGATATTGATATATTAATAGATTTAACAAGACAATTAACTAATGGAAAAACTTTTTGTGCTCATGCACCAGGAGCCATAGAACCTTTAATTAGTGCAATAAAATATTTTCGTAATGATTTTGATAAGTTAATGGTTAAATTATGACAATTATAAATGTAGATAATAAAGATTATGAAATAAAAAATAATTATCAAAATTTATTAGAAATATGTTTATCTTTTGGTATTGATATACCTTATTTTTGTTGGCATCCAATATTAGGCAGTGTAGGGTCTTGTAGGCAATGTATAATTAAAAGATACAATAATAGAGATGATACAATAGGACATCTTATTATATCATGTATGACAAAAGTAAAAAACTATGACTGGATATCTACCACAGATAAAGAATCTTTAAATTGTCGTTCTAAAATAATTGAATTAATGATGATTAATCATCCTCATGATTGTCCTGTATGTGAAGAAGGTGGACAATGTCATCTTCAAGATATGACAGTTATGTTAAAACATAATATTAGAAGATATACATTTTATAAAAGAACTCATAAAAACCAATATTTAGGACCTTTTATAAATCATGAAATGAATAGATGTATTACTTGTTATCGTTGTATAAGATTTTATAAAGATTATGCTGGTGGTAAAGATTTAGGAGTTTTTGGTAGTAGTAATAATATATATTTTGGTAGACTTATTAATGGTAAATTAGAAAATGAATTTTCTGGAAATTTAATAGAAATATGTCCAACAGGGGTATTTACAGATAAACCAAATTCTATGCATTATGCACGTAAATGGGATTTACAATATGCTCCAAGTATTTGTAATGGATGTTCTTGTGGTTGTAATATTAATATAGGAGAACGTTATGGTAAAATTCGTAAAATAGAAAATCGTTATAATAGTAAAATTAATAATTATTTTATATGTGATAGAGGACGTTTTGGTTATGGTTATATAAATAGTGAAAATCGTAATCGTATACCTTATATTAATAATAATCCTATTAAATCAATAGATATAGCTATTGATTATAGTGCTGATATGTTAAATACCGCTAATAGAATTATTGGTATAGGATCCCCAAAAGCTAGTATTGAAAGTAATTTTGCATTATCCAATTTAGTTGGAACCAACAATTTTTCTAATGGTATTGAAAAAAATGAAGTAGAGTGTCTACAAGTCATTTTAGATGTTTTATATAAAGGTGCTTTACCTTATTCTTCAATAATTGATATTGAATATCATGATATAATAATTATCTTAGGTGAAGATATTACTCAAATTTCAGCAAGACTTGCCTTATCAGTACGTCAAGCTGCTAAAAGAGGTTCTTTTAATATTGCAAAAAAATATAAAATTTATTCATGGGATATTAATTCTGTTAATAATATTTCTAATGGATATAAAAATCCTATATATATTTTTACAACAAATAAAACAAATTTAGATGATATAGCTTATGAAAAAGTTCTATGTACAAAAGAAGAAATTACAACATTAGGATTTGCTATAGCTAATTTTATAGATCCTACATCACCCAAAAGAATTTTAAAATCATTTAATAATAAACAAATTTTATTAAAAATTTTAAATCAATTACGTTGTTCAAAAAGACCATTAATTATTAGTGGTTGTTCACTTAAAAATTCTTTAATTTTAAAATCTGCTTATAATATATCTCGTGCATTTAACTTTTTAGAAAAACAAGGTTCTATAATTTTAACTAGTAATGAATCGAATAGTATTGGAGTTACTATGTTAGGAGGTAAATCATTAAATTGGGCAATAAATAAACTAATTAACAATAAAGCAGATGCAGTAATAATATTAGAAAATAATATTTATCGTCGTATTAAATCATCTTTAGTTTCTTATGCATTAAAAAATAAAAAAATTATTTGGATTGATTATCAAAGAAATCTAACATTGGAGAATGCTAATGTTATTTTACCTGCAGCAACTAGTGCAGAAGGTAATGGGACATTAATCAATTATGAAGGTAGAGCACAAAGATTTTTTAAAGTTTATGAACCAAGTTATTATCGTACAGGAGATTTAACCAACGAAAGTTGGAGATGGTTACATGCATTAAATATAGCAAAAAACCATTGTAATTTAGAATGGTTACATTTAAATGATGTAATAAAGGTATGTTCTAAATATAATCCTATTTTTAAAAATATATTAAAATTATCACAATTTCAAATAAAATTATCACGTTTACCTCACCGATTTAGCGGACGTACAGCTAGTAATTCTAATATTCAAATACATGAACCAACAAGTCCTAAAGATATTGATTCAAAATTTCAATTTTCAACCGAAGGTTATAATTGTTCTGAAATCTCATTTGCTTGGTATCCTGGATGGAATTCGCCTCAAGCATGGAATAAATTTCAAAATGAAGTTGGTGGAAATTTATATGCAGGGAATCCAGGAATTAGGTTAATAAATAATTGTAATAAGAAAGAAGAATTATCATATTATAATATAAAATCTGAAAAAAAAAATAAACTTTGGCAAGTTATACCAATATATCATCTACTAGGTAGTGAAGAAAACAGTGCATTAACTATTTCTATAAAAAAATGTACTACAAAGCCTTATATCATGATAAGTAAAAATGATATAAATTTGCTAAAATTAATTCCAGGATCTAAAATTAAAGCAAGTATTAATAACATTGAATTAAATATTATAATTAAAAGCACTAATAATATGCGTAATGGTATGATAGGTTTGCCGTGTGGTATTAATGGGATACCATTAGACATTTTTGGTATGTGTGTTAATTTTATAATAAAAAAATTTAAAATATGAACAATATAATAAACAATATTATATTTATAGTTTTTATATTTATAAGTGGAGCTTTTATGAGTTTTATAGAACGTAGGGCTTTGGGTTTATGGCAAGATAGATATGGTCCTAATAGAGTTGGATATTTTGGATTATTACAATTTATAGCTGATGTTATTAAAATTATATTTAAAGAAGATTGGATTCCACCCTTTTCAGATAAGAAATTATTTTGTTTATCACCTATTATATCTTTACTTACAATAAGTTTGTCTTTTATTATATTACCAATTAATAATGAAACGGATTTAAATAATGTTGGAATATTATTTTTTTTAGCTATGGCTGGTATTAATGTATATTCAATTCTGTTTGCTGGATATTCAAGTTGTAATAAATATGCTTTAATAGGGGCGATTAGAGCTTCAGCTCAATCAATTTCTTATGAGGTATTTATAGGTCTTTCTTTAATGGGTATAGTTTCTATGTCTGGATCATTTAATATAATAAATATTATTGAATATCAAAATTATCATTGCTGGTTTTTAATATCTCAAATAATAGGATTTATTACTTTTTTTATTTCTGGAATAGCTGTAACACATAGACATCCTTTTGATCAACCCGAATCAGAACAAGAATTAGCTGATGGTTATCATATAGAATATTCAGGAATGAAATGGGGTATGTTTTTTATTAGCGAATATGTTAATATTATTTTTATTTCTATTTTAATTGTAAATTTATTTTTTTGTGGGTATATTGGTTCAAGTTTACCTTTATTAGTTTTGTTTATTATTAAAATATTATTTTTTATTATATTATTTATTATTATTCGTGCTTCTATACCAAGACCAAAATATTATCAAGTAATGAAAGTTGGTTGGAAATATTGTTTACCTTTAAATTTAATAAATTTACTATTAACAGGTAGTATAATTTTATATTATAATACATAATATGATAAGAAAATTAATAACTTCAATATTTAGTATTTTTCGTACTATTTATATAATAGTTTTACATTCATTTAAAAAAAGAGTAACATTACAATATCCAGAAGAATCTGTATATTTATCACCACGTTATAGAGGTCGTATTGTATTAACTAGAGATAATAAAGGTAAAGAACGTTGCGTTGCTTGTAATCTTTGTGCTGTAGTATGTCCTGTTGATTGTATATGTTTACAAAAAGGTGAACGTCAAGATGGAATTTGGTATCCTTTATTTTTTAGAATTAATTTTTCACGTTGTATTTTTTGTGGATTATGTGAAGAAGCTTGTCCAACTTCAGCAATTCAATTAACACCTGATTTTGAGTTAGGAGAATATAAACGTCAAGATTTAGTTTTTGAAAAAGAAGATTTATTAATTTCTGGTACAGGAAAAGATCATTATTATAATTTCTATGAAATTACAGGAATATCTATTATTGGTAAAGGATTTGGTAAAAAAGAAAAAAAACCAATGAATGTAAAATCATTATTACCATAAAAAGGTTTATTTGTGTTATTTTATATTTCAGCAACAATTGCAATATTTTCAACATTAAACGTTATTCTTAGTAAAAATATTATACATGCTTTATTAAATTTTATTATATCATTGATTTCAATATCAATGATATTTTTTTTAATTGGAGCAAATTTTGCTGGAGTGTTAGAAATTATAATTTATGCTGGTGCAATAATGGTATTATTTGTATTTGTTGTAATGATGTTACTTAATCCTATTAATAAAACTTTAAGTTTTATTAAATTAAAAATTTGGATAATTCCATCTATTATGACAATAACGTTATTAGGTTTATTATTAATAAAATATGGCTTAAATAATCGTAATATCTTATTAGTTAGTAATATACCACATACTCCACATCATTTAAGTGTTTTATTATTTACCACTTATTTAATTACTGTAGAAATATCAGCTATAATATTATTAACAGCTTTAATTGTTGCTTCTTATTTAGGACGTAAATAATGATTTTAATTCCAATAGATCATGTTTTAATATTATCTTTTATTTTATTTTTAATAGGTATATTAGGAATATTAATTCGTCGTAATATAATTTTTATATTTATTTGTTTAGAAATAATGTTAAATTCTGCAGCTTTGGTGTTTGTTATATCTGGAGAATTTTGGGGCCAGCCAGATGGTCAAATTATGTTTCTTTTAATTATGACTTTAGCTGCAGCTGAAATAAGTATTGGGTTAGCTTTATTAATTCAATTACAAAAATATTTTAAAAGTTTTGATATAGATATAATTAGTAGGTTAAAAGGATGAATAATATATTATTTTTTATTTGTTTATTTCCTTTAATTAGTACAATATTACTAGCTATATTTAGATATATGTCAATAATATTAGTAATTATTATTGGTGTTGGATCAATAGTATTATCTACAATATTTACAATTTTAATAGCAATTAATTATTATTTAAAACCTAATCCTTTTTTAGAACATATATATAATTGGATTAGTATATATGATTTAAAAATTAATTTTAATTTTTATATTGATGGTTTATCAATAAGTATGATTTGTATAGTAAATGGAATAGGATTATTAATTCATTTATTTTCTACTTGGTATATGTATGAAACTTTAAAATATAATAAAGATTATTTATTGTCTAGATTTTTTATGTATATGAATTTATTTATGTTTAATATGTTGATATTAATATTAGGAGATAATTTAATATTAGTATTATTAGGGTGGGAAGGTGTAGGATTATGTTCATATTTATTAATTAGTTATTATTATCGTGTCAATAATAATGTGATTTCTGGGTTTAAAGCTTTTATTACTACAAGAATAGGAGATTTATTTTTTGCAATAGGTATATTTTTAATATGGAATCAATTTAATACTTTAGATATTCAAAAATTATTAAATAAAGTATCTATATTAAATAATAGTAATTATTTTATATATGAAATTATTGCTTTTATGTTTTTGCTTGGAGCAATAAGTAAATCAGCACAAATACCATTACACACTTGGTTAATTGATGCTATGGCAGGACCTACTCCAGTTTCAGCCTTAATTCATGCAGCAACTATGATAACATCAGGGGTATATTTAATCATTAGAACACATATATTATTTGAAATAGCACCAATAACAATTAATACAATTGGTATTATTGGAACAATTACTTTATTATTAGCAGGTATATCTGCGTTAACTCAAAACAATATTAAACGTATTTTGGCTTGTTCAACACTAAGCCAAGTAGGTTATATGTTTTTAGCTATAGGAATTAAAGCATGGCATGCTGCTATAGTTCATGTAATGATTCATGCTTTTTTTAAAGCTTTATTATTTATATCAGCTGGTTCTTTAATAATTAGTTGTGAACATGAACAAAATATTTTTAAAATTAGATCAATAGTTTTATCATTATCTAAAAAGATAAGAATAAAATATTATTTTGGTTTTATTATAGGTGGTTCAGCTTTATCAGCATTACCACTTATTACAGCTGGTTTTTATTCTAAAGAAACAATTATTTGGTTATCTTTTATTCGTGGTAATAACATCTTTGGGATATTAGGTTTAGTTGGTGCTTTTATAACATCTATTTATACATTTCGTACTATATTTATTATATTTAATAAAAATATTAATAAGTTTATTATTTATTTGAATAACAAAAAAAAATTAATATATAATGTATCACATAATTTACCTTTATTAATATTATTAATATTATCTACTTATTTAGGTTCTTTAATAAAAATACCTATGCAAAATGAATTAAAAATGTATAATATATTTAATAATAATATAGAAATTCTATTGAATATAATTTCTTCACTAATTGTCATTTTTGGTATTATTATAGCTGCTAAACTATTTTTATTTTCTAATATTTATTATATTGATATAATTGAATTTATTTTAGGAAAATTAGTTCGAAATATAATATATAATATTGGAGGTTTTGATTGGTTATATATTAATTTATTAATTAAACCTTATTTATATTTAGTTAGGATAAATAAATTTGATTGTATTAATTTAATAATTAATAATATTATTAAATTAATTTTATTTTTTAATACTTTAATGATAAAAATACATAATGGTAAATTAAGTTTTTATTTAACAATCTTTATTGTTGGTATTATTATTATAACTACATTCTTAATGAGTAATATATTATGATATTGTTATGGTTTTTATTAATACCTTTTATCGGTGGATTATTATCTTTAATTTTGGAAAAAATAAATATAAAATATACACGTATTTCCGCTCTTATTACTATGATAATACTGTTATTTTTATCAATATATTTATATTATTTAAATATAAATACAAAAAATATATGGATAGTAAAATACCGGACAATATGGATTGATAGATTTAGTATTTATATTAATTTAGCATTAGATGGTATATCTTTAATGATGGTATTATTAACTGTATTTTTAGGTTTATTATCAGTCATTTGTTCTTTTAAAGAAATTAATAAATGTATTGGATTATTTTATTTTAATTTATTATGGATAATAGGTTCAATTATTGGTGTATTTCTTGCAATGGATCTTTTTTTATTTTTATTTTTTTGGGAAATAATGATATTTCCAATGTATTTTATAATATATATGTGGGGAAATGCATATAAAGAAAAAATAGCTATTAAATTTTTTATTTATACTCAAATTTCTGGGTTATTATTATTAATAACAATATTAACTTTAGTAGTTAGTAACTATTATGTAACTGGACAAGTTATTTTTGATTATCAATCATTATTAAATACCCCAATAGGAGATAAATTAGGTTTTATATTAATGTTAGGTTTTTTTATTTCTTTCGCAATCAAATTACCAATAATCCCCTTACATAATTGGTTACCAGATGTTATGGATAAAAATCCTAAATCTGGTAGTTTAGATTTAATAGGTATATTGATAAAAACAGCTGCTTATGGATTATTAAGATTTAATTTAGGTTTATTTCCTAAACAATCAATTATATTTGCACCTTATGCAATGATAATTGGTATTATTAGTATATATTATGGTGCAAGTTTGGCTTTATCTCAAATAAATATTAAAAGATTAATGGCTTATTCTAGCATATCACATATGGGATATTTATTAATAGCTATTTTTTCAAGTAATATTTTATCATTACAAGGAGCTATTATGTTTGTAATATCAAATACATTATCTTCGGCAGGATTAATAATAATTAGTGGATTACTTTATGAACGATTAAATACATTTGATATACGTTTTATGGGAGGATTATTTGGTAAATTAGGAGCAATTCCCGGTTTTGCATTAGCCTTAACAGTAGCGTCATTAGGAATACCAGGAACAGGAAATTTTATAGGGGAATTTTTAATTTTATTAGGTAATTTTAAATTATATCCAATACTAACTATAGTTTCTAGTTTAGGTTTAATATTAACAGCTATATATTCATTAAACTTAATACATAAAGTATTTTATGGAAAAACAACAAATAAAAAGATTAAAAATATATTTTTAACTTTAAATGAAGTAAATATATTAAGTATAATATTATTATTAATATTTCTTATTGGTTTTTATCCACAAATAATATTTGATATATCAATTAAATCTATAACCAAAATTGCACAAAAAACAATGTTTTTTTATTAAAAAATGATTAATAATTTACAAATATTACCTATTATTTTTTTATTTATAACCTTAATAATATTAATTATTACTATATCATTTTATCGTAAGAATTTTATTATATTGCTAATTACTATAATAGGATTATTAATATCATTATTATCTATTTTATGGATATATAATAAACCTACTTTAATTTATCCATTAATAATAATAGATAATTATTCATTATATTATACTTTTTTAATTTTAATATCAGCTTTATATTGTTCGATTTTTTCTTATACATATTTAAATAAAAATGAAGAATTTTATATGTTATTAATATGTTCAACTATTGGAGCTATATTATTAGTTTTTAGTATGCATATGGCTACTTTATTTATTGGATTAGAATTAATGTCTATAGCTTTATATGGTTTAATAGTTTATTTACGTAATGATTTAAAAGCTTTGGAATCAGGAATAAAATATATGGTACTTTCTTCTATGGCATCTTGTTTTTTATTATTTGGTATGGCTTTATTATATTTTTATTATGGAAATTTAACGTTTACTAATTATTATTTTATTATAGATAATAATATTGCAATATGGACAATAATAGGAATTGTATTAATAATAATTAGTTTAGGATTTAAATTATCTATTATACCTTTTCATATGTATACACCAGATATTTATGAAGGATCAATAGCCCCAATTACAGCTTTTATAGCTACTGTTAGTAAAATTTCAGTATTTGTAGCATTAATACGTTTGTTATTGATATTACCCAATTTAAATAAAATTTGGACTAATGTAATTACTATAATTTCTATTATTACAATAATATTTGGTAATATTTTAGCACTTAAACAAAATAATTTAAAACGTATATTAGGTTATTCATCAATAGCTAATTTGGGTTATTTACTTACAGTAATCATAGCAATGCAAATGCATCATAGTAAATTTATACTTGAAACAATAAATATTTACTTATTAACTTATACTTTAACAACTTTAGGTATATTTGGTATTATAAGTATAATAAATAATGAAAAGGAAAATTTATCTTATTATAAAGGTTTATTTTGGATTAAACCCGATTTAACTATTATATTAACTATAATGTTATTATCTTTAGCAGGTATTCCTATAACAGCAGGGTTTATAGGTAAAGTTTATATACTTTTAACTGCAATAACTTATCAATTATGGTTTATACTTCTCTCTATAATTTTAGGTAATTCTATAGGAATTTATTATTATTTAAGAATAATTACATATTTATATATGAATATAAATAATAAAAAAATTATTTATAATAAACAATCTTTTGTTTATTATTTTGTTATATCTTTATCATTAATAATATTAGTATTTGGAATTTTTCCACAAACTTTAATATCTTTAATAAGAAGAATTAGTTAAATACCTCTATACTACCATCAAATACTTTTTTAACATATCCACTCATATATAAAGAATTATATAATCCTCCTAACCAATTAATTTTTAAATTACCTCCTGGTAATATTACTTTAATACTTTTGTTTCTATTTAAATAACCAAGTTTTATACCAAAAGATACAGCTGCACAAGCACCTGTTCCACAAGCCATTGTTTCTCCTCCTACCCCTCTTTCAAATACACGTAATTTTATTAAAGAAGGAGATATTATTTGCATAAAACCAACATTTAGTTTTTCTGTAATAAATAAATTATTTTCAATAAAATTTCCTAATATATTTATAGGTATTGTATTTATATTAGATACTATTAATACTGCATGTGGGTTACCAATACTTACTATAAATAAATCAATTAATTTAAATTGAGATATCGGAGTTTTTATTTTTTTAAAACCTTTTATTAAAGGTTTGCCAAAATTTACACTAATTAAATTATTATTATTAATATTAATATATAATATTAAATGTCCTCCATAAGTTTCTACATGGATGATTGTTTTATTTGTTAATCTTTTGTCAAATAAAAATTTAGCTAAACATCTTGCACCATTACCACAATTTTCTACTTCACTACCATTTGCATTAAATATTCTATAAAAAAAATCAAAGTGATGATTATTATGTATTTCAACTAAAAGTAATTGATCAAAACCAACTCCTAAATTTCTATTTGATAAATATTTTATAATTGTTTTATTTAATAAAAAATATTGATTAATAAAATCAATTATCATAAAATCATTTCCTAAACCTTGCAAATTACTAAAATAAATTAACATATTCGTTTTTACAAAGTGATTTTAAAGAATCAGATTCTCTGATTAAAAAAAGTTGATTTTTATCAACAAGTAATTCAGAAGGTCTTTTTCTAGTATTATAATTAGAAGACATAACAAATCCATAAGCTCCAACTGAATGTATTACTAATAAATCATTTTGTGATAATTTATTTAAATATCTTTTTTTTCCTAAAAAATCACTAGATTCACATATTGGACCTACAATATCATAAAATAATTTTTTATAATATTTTACTTTATTAATATCTACAACCTCAATGTTATGCCAAGCATTATAAAAAGCAGGACGAATAAAATCATTCATACCTGCATCAACAATAGCAAAATTTTTTATTTTTGTTTTTTTTATAATTTCAACACTAGTTAATAATACACCAGTATTAGCTAATATTGATCTACCTGGTTCTAATATTATTTCAATATTATGAATATTAGCTAATATTCTTTCACATAAAGTTGTAAAATATTTTTTTATTAAAAATTTATAGAAATTGATTTTTTTATAATTTACTCCTAAACCTCCACCTATATCTAAGATATTAAGTTTAATTTTTTTTTTATATAATTTTTTTATTAATAAAATTATATTATCTAAAGCTTCTAGAAAGGGATTTAGGTTTAATATTTGTGAACCAATATGAAAATCTATACCTATAACTTTTATATTTGTTAATGAATTAGCATAAAAATATGCTTCTTCAGCTTTATCTATAGAAATACCAAATTTATTGCTTTTTAATCCAGTAGAAATATATGGATGTGTTTTAGCATCAACATTAGGATTAATACGTATTGATATATTGGCTTTATTTTTTAATCTTATAGCAATTTCATTTATTCTATCCATCTCTTGAAAAGATTCAACATTAAAACATTTTATTCCTACTTTTAAAGCTCTTTTTATTTCTTGTTTTTTTTTAGCTACTCCAGAATAAACTATTTTTTTAGGATCACCTCCAGCAATTAATACTTTTTCTAATTCACCAATAGAAACAATATCAAATCCCGATCCAAGTTGTGATAAAATATTAAGAATAGCAATATTAGAATTAGCTTTAAGTGCATAACAAATAATATTTGGATGATTAATCAAAGACAATTGATATTTATAATAATTAAAATATTTTATTATTTCTTTTTTAGAATAAACATAACAAGGTGTACCAAATTTTTTTGCTATTTTCAAACAACTAATATTTTCTATAAAAAGAATACCTTTATATCTTTGAAATGTCATTTTATTATCCTAATAAAATTTTAAGATATTTTTTAGCACGTAATGCCGCCGATCTTACTTGATTAGGAGCTGTACCACCAATATGATTACGTGTATTAATAGAACCTTCTAAAGTTAATACTTCTAAAATTTCTTCATCAATTTTATTAGAAAATTCACGTAATTTTTCAATATATATTTCATTAAAATTTTTTTGGTTTGTTATTCCATAATAAACTACTTTACCAACTATAGAATGAGCATCACGAAAAGGAACACCACGTTTTACTAAATAATCAGCAAAATCGGTTGCTGTAGAATAATTACATAAAGCTGATAAATACATTTTTTTTGGTTTAATTTTTAAAAATTTAATAATATTAATAAAATTATCTATACAATTTATTACTGTTTCAGTAGTATCAAATAAAGGTTCTTTATCTTCTTGATTATCTTTATTATATGCTAATGGTTGGGATTTCATTAAAACTAATAAATTTAATAAATTGCCATATATACGACCGGTTTTACCTCTAATTAATTCAGGAATATCTGGATTTTTTTTTTGAGGCATAATTGAAGAACCTGTACATAAACAATCTGGTAATTCTATAAAATCAAAAGGTAAACTTGTCCAGAATATTAATTCTTCACACATTCTAGATAAATGCATTAATAAAATACTAGAAACTGATGTAAATTCAATTGCAAAATCTCTATCACTTACAGCATCTAAAGAATTTTCGGTTATATGATCAAAACCTAATAAGTCTTTAATTATATTACGATTAATAGGATATGTAGTTCCAGCTAAAGCGGCGGATCCTAAAGGTAATATATTAATTCTTTTACGACATTCTAAAATACGTTCATGATCTCTAGATATCATTTCATGCCAAGCTAATATATGATGTCCAAAAGTTATAGGTTGTGCTATTTGTAAATGAGTAAATCCTGGCATTATAGTATCAGATTCACTGATAGCTAAGTTTATTAAACTTTTTCTTAATTTAGTTATTTTTAATTTAATTTTATCTATTTTTTCTCTTAAATAAAGACGTATATCTGTAGATATTTGATCATTACGTGATCGACCTGTATGTAGTTTTTTTCCAATATTTCCTATTTTTTTGATTAAATTTGCTTCTATATTCATATGAACATCTTCAAGTTTAATAAACCAATTGATTTTTTCATTATTAATATCTTTTTCAATATTTTTTAATCCATTAATTATTAATTGACTTTCTTTTAAAGTTAATAATCCTACAATTTCTAACATTTTTGCATGTGCTATAGATACTTTAATATCATGATAATAAAGACGATAATCAAAATTTATTGAAGCAGTAAAGTTTTCTACTAATTTATCAGTAGATTTTTTAAATCGTCCAATCCATGGCTTTTTAAAGTTTTTCATTTTTTTCCTTTTTTTCCTTTTTTTTGATATTATAATATTAGCCGGAGTAGCTCACTTGGTAGAGTAACGCATTCGTAATGCGTAGGTAATAGGTTCAAATCCTATCTCCGGTATATAATTATTTATATTAATTTTTCATTTTTAAATTCACTTTTTAAATATGCATAATACATAGGAGCAGCTATTAAACCGGAAAAACCAAATGCAGCATCAAAAACTAACATAGCAAATAATAATTCCCATGCATGAGAATTAATACGCATACCTATAATACGAGCATTTAAAAAATATTCTAATTTATGAATAGCTATTAAATAAGAAAGTATTATAACTGCAGCCCATATTGATACTGAAAGTGATACAAGAAAAATTAATATATTAGAAATAAGATTACCTATTAATGGTATTAATCCCATTATAAATGTAATAAGTATTAACGTTTTCGTTAAAGGTATATATACATTAAATAATGGTACACATAATAATAAAAAAATAGCACTTAATATTGTATTAACTAAAGATATTTTAAGTTGTGCAAAAACAACATT
The DNA here is from genome assembly GCA_020826895.1 of Aquilegia kansuensis. Lineage (NCBI taxonomy): Eukaryota > Viridiplantae > Streptophyta > Magnoliopsida > Ranunculales > Ranunculaceae > Aquilegia > Aquilegia kansuensis. The sequence continues at coordinate 25,465 of JAJHQE010000084.1, forward strand.
ATGAAAAGCGTTACTTAATATAATAGATCTTTGTAATAAAGCATTAGTAAAAGGAGTAAGTGATTTTATATCAGGTATATTTTGTAAAGCAATAATTGCTCCTAAAATCATACCTGCTAATAATGTAAAAAAAATATGTATTGCACCTCTTCCAAATATTTGAATTTCGTTTATATGCATATATAACCATTCCTTTATAATCTGACGAAATTCATCTGCACTTTCTGGTAAATAAATTACAATACAAGGAGGTAATTGATGTCTAGCTTTATCAAAAATTAACATAAATCTTTGAAGAAATTTATCAGGTGTTTTAATTTCATGTAATATTAAACTAATAACTGTAAAAACAAATATACTTAAAATAGTAACTATACTAGTTCCTAATAAAACTACTGAAATCAATCTTGCTTTATTTACTGGGATTAATTTTGTAATAAATGTGTAATTGCATTAACTAATTCAAATACTAATAAACCCGATAATAAACATGGTAAAAGATGCAAAGGAAATATTAATAACAAACCCATAAAAAAAATTAACAAACTTATAATAGTAATTTTACTAATTTTCAAACTTTTAAACATATAAATGTTCCTAACTATTTAAACTAAAGAGGGTATTGTTTTATTACAACGAGAAAATAAAATATCTCTATATTTTTTAGGCTCTTTAGGTATTAACTTATGAGCTAACGGAAAAATCTTTATTACTAATAAACGAGAAATCCAATATCTTAAAGCTGTTAACCGTAACATTTTTGGCCACATATATAATTCTTCTTTTGTAAAAGGACGTTCAATAATATAATTATTTAATATTGCTTTATATTTATCTTCTATAAGATTACCATCTTTATCACTACACCAATCATTTATTAAAATTGCTAAATCAAAAATTAAATCTCCTGTACATCCATTATAAAAATCTATTAAACCACAAAGATTGTTACCATAAAATAATGTATTATCTCTAAATAAATCACCATGCAGGATACCTTGTGGTAAGTTTTTTTTTACTAAATGTTTTAATAAATATATTTGATTAAACATTAACTTTTGATCTTTTTTATTTAAAAAAGATATAACTTTATAATAATTTAAACTAATCCAATTAATATCTCTTAAATTTTGTTTTTTAAATTGAAAGTTTTTAGATATTGAATGTAATCTACCTAATGTTTTACCAATTATAGAACATTGTTCTATAGTAGGTGTTATAGGATGTATACCATATAATTTAGGAAACAATAAAGCATTTTTACCAGATATTTTTTTTATTATTATATTTTTTTTATCATTTAAAGGTACTGCTACTGGTAAACAATGTGAATAAAGAAATTTTAATAAATCTATAAAAAAAGTTAAATCATTATATGAACATTGTTCAAATAATGTTAATACAAATTTTTTATTTTCTGTATTAATAAAAAAGTAGAATTTTCTGTACCTTGATTTACTTCTTTAAAGTTTATTAATTTTGTTATATTAAAACTTTTTAAAAATAAACTTAATTGTGTTTTTTTTATTTTAGTAAATACAGCCATAAGAATATTTATTTTAATATATATTTAATAGTTTCAATTAAATAATTCATTTGTTGTATAGTACCTATAGATATACGTATATAATTATTAATATTATTAAAATACCTTACTAGTATACCATGATTGCGTAATTTAATAAACATTTCTTTTGCTGATATATTAATTGGTTTAACTAAAATAAAATTAGCTTTAGAAGGTAAAACTGTAAAACCAAAAAACATTAATTTTTTTGATAATTTCTCACGTATATAAATAATATAATTACAATTTTTTGTTAAATATTTAATATCTTTAATAGCTTCAATAGCTATTAATTCACTAATAATATCAATAGGATATGAATTAAATGAATTTTTTACTTTTTCTAATCCTTTTATTAAATAAGTAGATCCTATTGCAAAACCAATTCTTATCCCAGCTAAGCTATAAGCTTTTGATAAAGTATTTACAATTAATAAATTTTTATATTTTTTTATAAGTGGTATAGCACTTTCAGAACCAAAATTAATATATGCTTCATCAATTAAAACTACATATTCCTTATGTATATCAAGAAAATTAGTAATATCTATATAAGATATTGCATGACCTGTAGGTGTATTAGGATTAGCAAATATTATACCTCCATTAGGTATATTCATTTTATTTAAATTTATTTCAAAATTTTTTTTTAATGGTATTGTTTTATATTTAATATTATACAGTTTACAATAAACTGGATAAAAACTATAAGTTATAGTGGGCATTATTACTGGTAAGTTTTGACAAAAAAAAGTCATAAAAGCTAAAGCTAATACTTCATCTGAACCATTACCAATAAAAATTTGTTCATATTTAATATTATATATTTTGGCAATAGTTTTTCTAAGATTACTAGTTGATGGATCAGGATAAAGTCTTAAAGTATAATAATTAATTTTTTTTAATAACTTATTTATTTTAGGAGTAGGAGGATAAGGATTTTCATTTGTATTTAATTTTATCATTTTTTTATATGGTTGTTCACCAGGTATATAGGGATTTAATTGATTAAGTTTATAACTCAAAGTTTTTCTCATTTTATATTACCTTAAAATCTAACAGAAATTCCTTTTTTTGCCATATAAGTTTTAGCTTGATCAATTGTATATTCACCAAAATGAAATATACTAGCTGCTAAAACCGCATCTGCTTTACCTTTTTTTATACCATCTACCAAATGATTTAAATTACCAACTCCTCCAGAAGCAATAATTGGTACTTTTACTCTTTTACTAATCTTTTTAATAAGATTAATATCAAAGCCACTTTTAGTTCCATCTCTATCAATACTAGTTATTAATAATTCCCCTGCTCCATATTTTACCATTTTACAAGCCCAATCAATTGCACTGATACCACTATATTTTCTTCCTCCATAAGTTAATATTTCCCAATATTCTTTTTTATTTTTTTTTCTTTTAGCATCTATAGCTACTACGATACATTGACTACCAAATTTATCAGATGCTTCACGTACTATATTAGGATTTAATACAGCTGCAGTATTTATTGAAACTTTATCTGCGCCTGCATTAAGTAAATCTCTAATATTCTCACAATTGTTTATTCCACCACCGACTGTTAAAGGTATAAAAATTTCATTTGCTATTTTATTTACTACTTTTATAGTATTATTTTTACCACTATAACTTGCTTGAATATCTAATAATGCAATTTCATCTGCATTTTGTTCGTTATAAAATTTTGCAATTTCTAAAGGATCACCTGCATAACGAATATTTTCAAAATTGATACCTTTTACTACTTTACCACAATCAATATCTAAGCAAGGAATAATACGTTTAGATAAACTCATATAAAAACCTAATTATTAATAATTAATTGTGATTTATATAAATCTATTTTACCTTCATAAAAAGCACGACCTATAATAGTACCTACTATAAAAAGTTTTTTATATTTTTTTAAATAAATTATATCAAAAATATTATTTAATCCTCCAGAAGCAATAATTGGTATATTAACTATATTAGCTAACTTTATTGTATTTTTAATATTTAATCCTTGCATCATACCATCTCTAGAAATATCAGTATATATTATTGAACTGATACCACAATTATAAAAGTTTTTTGCTAAATCTATAGATTTAATATTTGATATTTTTTTCCAACCATCAATAGCAACATATCCATTATATGAATCTATACTTAAAATAATATGTTTACCAAATTGTTTACATATATTATATATTATATGTGGTTTTTTTATTGCTAAAGTGCCTATAATTACATATTTTATACCTATATCTAAATATTTTTTTATTGTATCACTATTTCTAATACCACCACCTATTTGTATAATTAACTTAGGATATTTTTTATAATTTTGTTTATAATATAAATATTTACTGGTTCTCCTAAAACAGCACCATTTAAATCTATGATATGTAATCTTTTTATACCTAATTTTATAAATTGTTTTATAATATTTAAAGGATTACCATAATCTGTAACATTATACATACGTCCTTGTTTTAATCTAACACATCTACAATCTTTTAAATCTATAGCAGGTATTATTAACATTTGAATATCTCTTTTTAAGGTAACCAATTAATAAAATTTTTTAAAAATTTAAGTCCTATAAACGAACTTTTTTCAGGATGAAATTGAACCGTTATAACTGACTTATAACCAGTAATAACATTAGCACGTATACCACCATATTCAGTAATACCAAAAATATTATTTTTCAAATTTGCTTTTACATAATAACTATGTACAAAATAAAATCTTGCTCCACTTTTTATTCCATTCCAAATAGGATGTTCATTATATTTATATACAACATTCCATCCTATATGTGGTATTTTAAACTTGCCCTTATATTTTTTTACCACACCTGGAATATAATTCATACAAAATACACTATTATTTTCTTCACTAGATTCCATTAATAAATGTTGACCTATACAAATTCCTAATACTGGTTTATTTTTAATAGATATTAAATCTTTTATTAACCAATATAATTCTTTTTTTTTAAGTTCATTTATACAATCTTTTATAGCACCTTGACCAGGTAATATAATACGATTAGATTTTTTAATTTGTTGAGCATTATTACTAATGATAACCTTTTCATTAGTAACTTTTTTTATTGCATTTGCTACTGAATATAAATTACCAATTCCATAATCAATAATTATTATTGCCATAATATATTTTTTTATAAAATACCTTTAGTAGAATATAATTTATTTTTTATACGTTTATCTAATGATATGGCTATACGTATAGCAACACCAAAAGCTTTAAATATACTTTCAATTTGATGATGTGAATTAAATCCTTTTACATTATCAATATGTAATGTACTATTGGAATTATTAACCCACCCGTGGAAAAATTCTCTAAAAAGATCAAACTTACCTAAATTAGTCATATGTAATGATGGCCTACCAGAAAAATCAATAACTACACGTGATAAAGATTCATCCATAGGTATATAAGCCAAACCATACCTTTTTATTCCAATTTTATTTCCTAAAGCTTTTTTAAAAGCTTTACCCATAGCTATACCTATATCTTCTATAGTATGATGATTTTCAATAGGTGAATATACTTTTGTTTTTATAGTAATATCTATTTGTCCATTAGTAGTTAATTGATCAAGCATATGTTCTAAGAATTCTATTCCACAATTAATATTTAATTTACCTTGACCATCTAAATTTATATAAACCCTAATTTTAGTTTCATTTGTTTCTCGATATATACTAGCAGTACGATATTTTTTTAATTGTTTATTATAAAACGACATAAAAATTCCTATTATTGTATTTTTATTACTATAACTTTATTATAATATTTATTATAGGCTAGATAGCTCAGTAGGTAGAGCAGAGGACTGAAAATCCTTGTGTCGGTGGTTCAATTCCGCCTCTAGCCAATAAAAATGGGGTATAGCCAAGTGGTAAGGCACCGGTTTTTGGTATCGGTATCCCAGGTTCGAATCCTGGTACCCCAGTTGGTTAGCCGATATAGCTCAGTTGGTAGAGCATCTGATTTGTAATCAGGTTGTCTCAGGTTCGAATCCTGATGTCGGCATATAAAAAAGATTGAGTGGAGGCGGCGGGATTTGAACCCGCGTCCATAAATAGAAATTATTAAGTTGATACATGTTTATCTTCATCTTTATAAAAATTTACTTTATTAATAAACCTGATGAGCACGATTTATTAAAGTAAGTCTTATTATATATTGAACGTTCAATAAAAAGACATTAATGAACGCTATACTAGTTCCATAAACTTAGGAAGTTGAATTTATGCTGCTAATCCTAAATTATGAGCAAAACTTTTATTATTGGCAAATATATATTAACTTTTAATTAACGAGATAAGTTAAATCTCGACATGACACTTAAAAGTTTTTATTTATGTCGAATCCATAACGCCCCCATAGTAGTTATACTAATAAAACTTATTAGTTATGTCAAATGTTAAAAACTTAATTTTTTTTTACGATCCCAATCTCTTTTTTTTTCTATTTCACGTTTATCAATTAATTTTTTACCTTTTACTAAAGCTAATTCACATTTTATAAGATGTTTTTTCCAATAAAATTTTAAAGGTATACAAGTATATCGTTTAATATTGATATATGATTTTATATATGAAATTTCTTTTTTTTTAAGTAAAAGTTTTTTTATCTTTTTTATTTTAATTAATTTATTTGTAGTATTTATAGGTATAAAATTTGCACCTACTAACCAAGCTGAATTATATTTGATTGTAATATAAGTATTATTTAAATTAAATTTATTAAAACGTATACTTTTTATTTCCCAACCAAAAAAAGATATTCCGGCTTCAAATTTGTCAAAAATAAAATATTTATATTTTGCTTTACGATTATAATAAATTATTGATATATTCTGCATAAAAGTTTTATTAACTTGAAATTTTATATTTAAGTACTTAAATTATTTATTAAATTTTAACATAAAACTAACTTAGATGTTAGGAATATAATTATGTTTAATACAATTTTTTATAAAGAAAACATTTATTCGTATAAACGAATAGAAAAAAAAAACAATAAATTAATACAAAAAATTACAGATAAATTAAAATCACGTATATTTTATCTTGAGATTGAATTAGAAAATTCTAAAAATCAAACATTAAAATATATAGCAGATACAAAAAATTATATACGTAGAGCTGATAAAGAACTTGAAAAAACACGTAAATTTGCAATAGAAAAATTTATTAAAGAATTAATACCAGTTATAGATGGATTAGAAAAAGCTTTTGAACTTATGAAAAAAGAAAAAATAAATAATTCTCATATAGAAGGTTTAAAACTGACCTTAAATATGCAATTAAATGTTATTAAAAAATTTGGTGTTAATCAAATTAATCCTATAGGAAAAATTTTTAATCCGTTATGTCATGAAGCCCTTGCTACTGTAAAATCTTTAACTAATAATAATACTATTATAGATGTGTTACAAAAAGGATATATTCTTAATGACCGATTATTACGTCCGGCTATGGTTATAGTTAGTAAAAATAATTAATGGATCCAATTATTTAAATTGGAATATATTTTTAATAGATTTCTGAGGTATTTAATATGATAAGAATTATAGGTATTGATTTAGGTACTACTAACTCTTGTGTTGCAGTATTAGATAATGGAAAAAGCCGTGTTATAGAAAATTCAGAAGGTGCACGTACTACTCCTTCTATAATTGCATATACAGATGATAATGAAATATTAGTTGGTCAAGCAGCCAAACGGCAAGCTGTAACTAATCCTTATAATACTTTATATGCAATTAAACGTCTTATAGGTCGTAAATTTAATGATGATGTGGTACAAAAAGATATAAAAATGGTACCATATAAAATTGTAAGTGCTTCAAATGGAGATGCATGGGTCAAAGTCAAAACGAAAAAATTAGCACCACCACAAATTAGTGCAGAAATCTTAAAAAAAATGAAAAAAACCGCTGAAGATTATTTAGGTGAAAAAATAACGGAAGCAGTTATTACTGTACCGGCTTATTTTAATGATTCACAAAGACAAGCCACTAAAGATGCTGGACGTATAGCAGGGCTTAAAGTAAAACGTATAATTAATGAACCTACAGCTGCTGCTTTAGCTTATGGCATGGATAAAAATAGAGGTGATAAAAAAATAGCTGTTTATGATTTAGGTGGTGGAACATTTGATATATCAATTATAGAAATTGCTGATGTTGATGGGGAAACTCAATTTGAAGTAATGGCAACTAATGGGGATACTTTTTTAGGAGGAGAAGATTTTGACCTTAAATTAATAAATTATATAGTTAAACAATTTCAATTAGAAAGTGGTGTTGATTTATCAGGAGATTCTTTAGCAATGCAACGTTTAAAAGAAGCTGCTGAAAAAGGAAAAATAGAACTTTCTAGTTCTCAACAAACAGATATTAATTTACCTTATATAACTGCTGATAAAACAGGTCCTAAACATCTTAATTTAAAAATTACTAGAGCTAAATTAGAATCATTAGTTGAAGATTTAATTAAAAGATCTCTTATACCTTGTAAAAAAGCTATAGATGATGCCAAATTATCTAATAATGATATTGATGATATAATATTAGTAGGTGGTCAAACACGTATGCCTTTAGTACAAAAAAAAGTGTCAGAGTTTTTTGGAAAAGAAGCTAGAAAAGATGTAAATCCAGATGAAGCAGTAGCCATGGGTGCAGCTATTCAAGGAGGCGTATTATGTGGAGATGTTAAAGATGTTCTTTTATTAGATGTAACTCCTTTAACTTTAGGTATTGAAACTATGGGGGGTATAATGACTCCATTAATAGAAAAAAATACTACAATACCTACTAAAAAAACACAAGTTTTTTCAACAGCAGAAGATAATCAAACAGCAGTAACTATTCATGCTTTACAAGGAGAAAGAAAAAAAGCTTTACAAAATAAATCATTAGGTCGGTTTGATTTGACTGATATACCACCAGCTCATAGAGGAACGCCACAAATAGAAGTAGCGTTTGATTTAGATGCGAATGGGATATTAAATATTACAGCTAAAGATAAATCAACGGGTAAAGAACAATCTATAGTCATTAAATCTTCTGGTGGTCTTTCTGAAGATGAAATAAATAAGATGATTAAAGATGCAGAATCAAATAAAGAAGAAGATAAAAAATTTGAAGAATTAGTACAAATAAGAAATCAAGCGGATGGTATGATTCATACTATACGTAAAACATTAAAAGAAATCAAAAATGAAGATGAAAAAAAGAAAATTGAATCTTTAATTAATAACCTTGAAGAAACATTAAAAAGTGATGATATAAAAAAAATCAAAGAGGATCTTAATAAACTTACTGAAGAATATAGTAAAATTTATCAAAAAATCTATTCAGATAAAAAAAATAATAATGCTTCTAATAAAAAAGAAGGAGATATTGTGGATGCTGAATATGAAGAAGTTAATAATAAAACAACATAAGGCTTTATTTATTAATGTCCAAACGTGATTATTATGAAGTATTAGGTATTAATAGAAAGGCTGATCAAAAAGAAATAAAACAAGCATATCGTAGATTAGCTCAAAAATATCATCCTGATAGAAATCCTAACGATAAACAAGCCGAAAAAAGTTTTCGTGAAATATCTGAAGCATATGAAATACTTTCAGTAAAGGAAAAAAGAAATGCTTATGATCAATTTGGACATTCAGGAATAGATGGGAGTCAAACAAATAATAATTTTAATACAGGTTTTACTGATATTTTTGGAGATGTTTTTGGAGATATTTTTGGAAATAACAAAAATTCAAATACACCACAAAGAGGTTCGGATTTACGTTATAATTTAAATATTAAACTTGAAGAAGCTATATATGGAACCCAATTAAATATTAATGTAAAAAAATTAGTTAAATGTAATAGATGTAATGGTAATAGATCAGAACCTGGATATAAAAATAAGTATTGTCCTAGTTGTAAAGGATTAGGACAAATACGTATGCATCAAGGTTTTTTTTCTATACAACAAACATGCCATAATTGTAATGGGAATGGTGAAATTATAGAGAAATATTGTATCAAATGTAATGGGGAAGGTCGTATAAATGATAAAAAAAAATTATCAATTAAAATTCCACATGGTGTAGATAATGGTGATCGTATCAGAATTATAGGAGAGGGAGAAGGTGGTATTAATGGAGGCAAATCTGGTGATTTATATGTACAATTATCTATTAAACCACATAAAATTTTTACTAGAGAAGGTAAGAATTTATATTGTGAAATACCCATTAATTTTGTAGATGCAGCATTAGGTGGTATATTAGAAGTCACTACATTAGAAGGTAATAAAGTTCAATTAAAAATTCCAGCTGAAACACAAACAGGAAAACAATTTAGAATTAAAGGTAAAGGAGTTAAATCAATACGTAGTAATTATCCCGGAGATTTAATGTGTAAAGTAATTATAGAAACACCTATTAATCTTAATAAAAATCAAAAAGAATTATTACGTAAATTTAAAAATAGTATAGATAATAATGTTATTTAATTTTAGCTTCAAATTCTGCTTTTTCAATAGGATCTATTTCTTTTATTGATAATTTAATTTTTCCTTTATTATCTTTTTCTAAAACTTTTACTGTTACAATATCTCCTTCATTAAGAAAATCTCTTATATTTTTTACATGACCTGAAATAATTTGTGAAATATGAACTAATCCATCTGTACCTGGCATGAAATTAACAAAAGCACCAAAATCCATTATACGTATTACTTTACCTCTATATATTTTGTTTATTTTAGCTTCTTCAGTAATCATATTAATCGCCTCTATTGCTTTTTGTGAATTAATTTTATTATTAGCATAAATATGTATTTTTCCATCATCTTGAATATCAATAGTAGTATTGGTGCTCTCACATATTTGTTTTATAGTTGTACCACCTTTACCTATTACATCACGTATCTTTTCTGTTTCTATTTTTAATATTACATTACTAGGTGCTTTAGTAGAAAGTTTTTTTCTACTTTTACTTATTACTAAATTCATTTTATTAATAATATTTTTTATAGCTTCTAACGCTTGATTTAACGTTAAGTGTATTAAGTCGTTATTAATATGTTTTTTTATATCCATTTGTAAAGCAGTTATACCTGTTTTTGTACCAGCAACTTTAAGATCCATATCACCAAACTTATCTTCATCACCTACTATATCAGTAATTATTAAAATTTTTTCTTTGTTTGTTATTAATCCCATAGCTACACCTGATACTGTAGAACTTAAAGGTACTCCGGCATCCATTAATGCTAATGAAGCACCACATATAGACGCCATAGAACTAGACCCATTAGATTCAGTTATTTCTGAAACTATTCTTATTGAATAAGGAAAATCTTCTTTAGATAAAACCCCAAGTATAGCTCTTTTGGCAAGATTACCATGACCAATTTCCCGCCGTTTTGGTATACCTAAAAAACCTATTTCACATACACAATAAGGTGTAAAATTATAATGAAACATTAAGTTCTCATAACGTTCTTCTTCTAATCCTTCTATTACTTGAGCATCACGTAAACTTCCTAAAGTAATAGCAACTAGTGCTTGAGTATCTCCCCTACTAAATAAAGCCGAACCATGTGCACTAGGTAAAATGCCTACTTCTATAGATAATGAACGTATGGTTTTTAACTTACGACCATCCATACGTTTTTTTGTTTCCAACATTTTATTTATAAATATTTTTTTTATTATTACTTTTAATATTTCCTTAATATTGTCATATTTTAAAGAATTATTTATAAATTTTTCAATAACTTGATTTATTATTATACATAATGCTTCTTTTCTTTTAATTTTCTCCATAATATAAAAAGTATCTTTTATACTATCATTAAATTCATTAACTAATTTCTCAGATATATTTACTTTTTTTTTATTTTTCTTATTTTTCTTATTTTTTTTCTTTTTTGTATAATCTACAACAAATTCATTTATATTGTTTATTAATAATTGCATTTCTCTATGTGCATAACAAATAGCACCTAACATTATTGATTCTGTTTTTTCTTTTGCTTCAGCTTCTACCATCAATACGGAATTTTTTGTTCCAGCTACTACTATATCTAATTCCGAATTTCTTTCATTAGTTATATTAAGCCAATAACCAATTTCTTTATTAAAACCTACTCTAGCAACACCCATAATATCTATTAAAGGTATATCCGAGATACCTATTGCTGCGTATGTCCCAATCATAGCGGCAATATCTGGATTCTTTTCAGCAGAAATTACTGTACATATTATTTGTACTTCATTTTTATAAAATTTATTTATATTAGGTCTAATAGGTCTATCAATAAGTCTTGATGTTAATATTTCTTTTTCTGTAGGACGGCCTTCTCTTTTTAAAAAACCACCTGGAATTTTACCTGCAGCATAAGTTTTTTCTTGATAATATACTGATAAAGGAAAATAATCTTGATTTTTTATATTTTTATTTACAACTACTGTACATAATACAACAGTATTATCAATAGTAATAACTACACTCCCATTTGTATTTTTAGCTATTTTACCTGTTTCTAAACTAATATTTTTTCCACCATACTTAAAAGTTTTTTTTATATATAAACTCAATATTTTTTTCCTTTTTTATTTATGACGTACTTTAATTTTTTTTATTAAATATTTATAACGTGCAATTTTTTATTTTTTAAATAATTTAAAAGTTTTCTACGTTTATTTACCATACGAATCAATCCTATTTTCGAATGATAATCATATTTATTTTTTTGTAAATGAATTTGTAAATTATATATATTATTAGTTAATAAAGCAATTTGAACTTCAGTATATCCTGTATCAAATTTATTTTTACCAAATTCATTAATAATGGCAGCTTTATTTTTTTTATTAACAGCCATTTTCTATATATCTCCAAAAAATTACTATATTTAGTATAAAATTATATAATAATTTTATTAATTAATTTGTTTAATTTATAATTATTATTAATACTTTCATCATAATGAAATCTTAAATTTGGTATATGATGTACGTTTATATTTCTAGAAAGTTTATATCGTAAATAACCGGAAGCTAATTTTAAAATATTTGCATATATATTATTTTTTTTATTTTCATTAATTATAGTCCAATAAATATCAGCATATTTAATATCTTTACTAAGTATTACAGAATGTATTATAATTATTTTTTTTATTCTAGGATCTTTTAATTTATATTTAATTAAATAAGCTAAATATTTTTTTATTTGTTCAGAAATTTTTATAATGCGATATTTCATTAAATTAATTTATCCCAACTTTCTATTGTATCGCCTATCTTAACATCATTATGATTACGAATACATATACCAAATTCCATACCCTTACTAACTTCATTAACATCCTCTTTAAAACGGCGTAATGAATCTAATTCACCTTTATAAACAACGAACTTATTACGAATAATACGTATTTGTTTTTTACGTAAAACACTACCTTTTTTGACTATACATCCAACAATTATTCCATTTTTTTTATTATATTTAAATATATCACGAACTTCTGCTATACCAATAATTTTTTCAAGTTTTTTAGGTTTTAATTTATTCTTTATTATTTCTTTAATACCATCAATTAATTTATAAATTATATTATAATAAAATAATTTTATATTTTCACGTTCAATAATCTCTCTAGCTTCACTTACTACATGTACATTAAATCCAATTAATATTGCTTTTGATGTAATTGCTAATTTCACATCATTTTCGTTTATATTTCCAACACTAGCTGATATTATATTAACAATAATTTTCTCGTTAGATAATTCCTTTATAGAATTACGTAAAGCTTTTAATGTTCCTTGTACATCTACTTTAAGTACAATATTAATTGTATTTATTTTTTTAAATAAATTTTTATTAATATTATTTTTTTGTTTTTTCTTTATATATTTTATATAACGAACGTTCACAATCTCACGTGCTTTTTTTTCATCTGATACTACATTAACTTTTTCACCCGATTCTGGTATACCATTTAATCCAATAATTTCTACTGGTATAGATGGACCAACTTTATCTACAGTTTTTCCTACTTCATTTATTATTGCACGCACTCTACCATAATTTAAGCCACATAATACTATATCACCTTTATTTAAAGTACCATTTAACACTAATATTTTTGCTACCGGTCCTTTTCCTATATCTCTTCTTGATTCTATTACTACCCCTTTACCTGGAGAATCTAATACTGTAGTTAAATCTACAAGTTCTGATATTAAACTTACAGATTCTAATAACACATCTATACCTATACCTGTTTTGGCTGAAACAGGAATAAAAGGAGTATCTCCACCCCATTCTTCAGGTATAAGACCATATTTAGATAAATCATTACGAACACGATCTATATCTGTTCCTATTTTATCAATTTTATTAATAGCTACAATAACAGGTAATTTTTCATATTTAGCATGTTCTATTGCTTCAATAGTTTGAGGTTTTATACCATCATCAGCTGAAACTACTAATATAACTATATCAGTAAATTTTACCCCAAGTGCACGCATATTTATAAAAGCTTTATGTCCTGGAGTATCTATAATAGTTATATTCTTTCCTTTATCTAAATTTACATGATATACATCAATATATTGAGTAATACCTCCTAATTCTTTATTTACTAATTTAGTTTTACGTATACAATCAATTAAAGATGTTTTACCATGATCTACGTGTCCCATAACAGTAATTATTGGACAACGTTTAATTTTTTTACCATCACTAAATTTAGTTTTTAATAATTTTTTTTCAAGTTCATTAGTATTTATAATTTTTGGTTTATGGCCGATTTCTTCTACAACTAAACAAGCAGTATCTTTATCAATTTTTTGATTTATAGTAACTAAAACACCCATGGTTAATAGTACTTTTATTAATTCTGCTGCTTTTATTGCCATTTTATTAGCTAAATATAAAATACTATTTGATTCATAAATATTTATTTCTCTAATAATATTTTTTTAGGAATTTTAAAAGTATGTATATTCTTAGATTCTTCTAAAGACTTAGTATCTTTTTTTTTTTATTTCTTTCTATTTTTTCTGTATTAATTTTAAAAAAAGTCTTTTTTTTACGTATTTGAATATCAATTAATTTATTTTCCATATGTATCTTACTATTTATTTTTCTAATTAAAGTAATTTTCTTTATACCTTGTTGATAATTAAGATAATTTAATAATATTTGTTTATCTTTTTCTGTTAATAACTTATCTGCCTTTTTATGTTCTAAACCTGCACTTTTTAAATAATTAAGTAACCTCTTTATATCACATCCTATTTTTATAGCAAAATCTTTAACAGTTATTTCTACCATTATATTTCTCCATAAATACCTGTTAATTAAACTTATTTTTCATTGCTAAATTTAGCAATACATCTTTAGCACGTGCTTTTAAATTTTTTATTACATTTATATTTAATTTTTTTATTTTTAAAAATTCTTCACAAGGTACATATACAATTTCTTCTAAAGAAGTAAAACCATAATCTACTAATAATAATGCTATTTTTTTATTAATATCAAGTTTTAAACTTAACTTTTTAACTTTCTTTTTTATTTCTTTTTTAGCTTCATTTTTAGTAACTACATTTAATATCCATCCTGTTAGTGAAGATGCTAATTTAATATTTTGTCCACATTTTCCTATAGCTTTATAATAATTATATTCATTAACTATAATTTCCATATTATGATTATTTTCATCAACAATTATAGAACTAACCTCTAATGGATACATAGCATTAATAACAAATTTTGTAGAATTCTCATCCCAAAGTATAATATCTATACGTTCGTTATGTAATTCATTAGAAATAGATTGTATTCTACCTACACAATAACCTACTGGATCAATATTAAAATCATTAGTTTTAACTGCAAGTTTAGCTTTATAACCTGGATCTCTTGCAACACTTTTTATTTCTATTAATTCATCTAAGATGAATGGTATTTCTATTTTTAATAATTCCATTAAAAATTTTGAACAACATCTTGAAAGTATTAATTTAAAATTACGACTATTGGGATTTACCTTAAATAATAAAGTACGTATACGTTCATTAATATTAAACCGTTCACCAGGTATCATTTTCTTACGTGGTAAAAAACCTTCAGTTTTATCATCTAATTCAATTATTATACCTTCTTTAATTATTTTTTTTATATTACCACATATTATTTCACCTATTTTTTTACTATAATTACGTATTATCTCAGTATGTTCAGCTTCACGTACTTTTTGTACAATAATTTGTTTTGCAATTTTAACAGCTATTCTACAAAATTTAATATTCTCAATTTTATATTCAATATATTTATTAATTTCAAACTTTTTATTTAGTTTTTTAGCAGCAGTATAAGGAATTTCAATAGATGATTTAGTATAATTTTCATCTTTAACGACTTTCCATCTACGAAAAGTATCATAATTACCATTTATGCGATTCATTTTAACTATAATATTTACCTTTTGTCCTTCAAATCTTTTAATAGTTGCACTAGATAAAGCTTCTTCAACTGTTTTAAAAATACAATGACGTGAAACACCTTTTTCATTATAAATAGAATCAATAATTAATAAAATATCTTTACTCATCATACATTTTCCTATTAAAAAGGTAAATAAGGTAATGATAATAGGGGTTTAAATAACTTGGTAGCGGGGATTGGATTTGAACCAATGACCTTCGGGTTATGAGCCCAACGAGCTACCAGACTGCTCCACCCCGCACAGGATGCAGAAGGCGGGATTTGAACCCGCACAACCAACCTTATGGTTACTATCCCCTCAAGATAGCGTGTCTACCTATTTCACCACCTCTGCTGTATAATATATATTATCAACAATTTAAAATATTACGTCAAGATAAACAAAGTAAAGTTAATGAATTTAAAAAATATATTAATAATAATATATTTAAAAGATTATTAATTAATATACTATTAGAACAATTTAAATATATAAATGATTCATTAGTTTTTTGTAAAATAATAAACGTTATTATAATAATTTCAAAAATTATATTTATTTGGAAATTTTCCCTGCATTATTTTTTTTATTTGTTTAATATTTATTGTTTCATAATAAAATAAAGCTTCTGCCATTAACTCCAGTTTATCAATATTTTTTTCAATTATTGAATAAGATTTTAAATAACAATCATCTATAATTTTTATTATTTCTTTATCTAATTTATCAAAAGTTTTTATAGAATTTAAAAATTTTTTATTATTAATTTGATTGTTTAATTTATATTCATCATACATTATTGGTCCCATTTCTGAAGAAAAACCCCATTTATATACCATATTATGAGCTAGCTCTGTAGCACATTTTATATCATTGGATGCTCCTGTAGTAACTCCATTAACTCCTTGTGTTATCTCTTCAGCAATACGACCACCAAATAAAGAACAAATTTTACTAATTAATTGTTTACGAGAATAACAATATCTATCTATTTTGGGTAAAAACATTGTAACACCTAATGCTTGTCCTCTTGGGATAATAGTTACTTTATATATAGGATCATGTTCTGGTATTAATAAACCTATTATAGCATGTCCTGCCTCATGAAATGCTGTATTACGTTTTTCTTTTTCTGACATAAGCATAGAACGTCTTTCATTTCCCATAATAATTTTATCTTTTGCTTTTTCTAATTCATACATACTAACTAAATTTAATTTACGTTTGGCTGCTAAAATTGCAGCTTCATTAACAATATTAGCTAATTCCGCTCCTGAACATCCAGGCGTTCCCATAGCAAGTATTTTAGGTTCTACATCATCAGATAAAGGAATTTTTCTTAAATGAATATTAAGTATATTTTCTCTACCTATAATATCTGGTAAATTTATATTAACTTTTCTATCAAACCTTCCAGGTCTTAATAATGCTTTATCTAATACATCATGACGATTAGTTGCTGCTATAACAATAGTACCATTGTTTGATTCAAAACCATCCATTTCAACTAATAATTGATTTAATGTTTGTTCTCTTTCATCATGACCTCCTCCACCTATACTTGACCCTCTTGTTCTACCTACAGCATCTATCTCATCTATAAAAATAATACATGGTGCTTGTTTTTTTGCTTGTATAAACATATCTCTTACACGAGAAGCACCTACACCTACAAACATTTCTACAAATTCAGAACCAGAAATAGTAAAAAACGGTACTTTGGCTTCACCTGCTATAGCTTTAGCAAGTAAAGTTTTACCTGTACCAGGTGGTCCTATCATTAAAACTCCTTTAGGAATTTTTCCTCCTAATTTTTTAAATTTTTTTATATCTTTTAAAAAATCTACTAATTCTTCAACTTCCGATTTAGCTTCATCACAACCTGCAACATCTCTAAAAGTAATTTTTATTTGATCATTTGAAATTAATTTAGCTTTAGATTTACCAAAAATAATTGGTCCACCTTTTTTACCTCCAACATTAATTTGCATTTGTCGCATAAAAAATAATAAAACAGCTATTATAATTAATATTGGAAAACTAGATATTAATAATCTTGACCATATACTTGTTTTATTTTGTTCTCTTCCTTCTATAGAAACATTATGATTCAATAAATCATCTATTAAACTATTATCTTCAATGTTTGGTCTAATTGTTTTAAAATTAGATCCATCTTTATGTTCCCCATTTATAAAATATCCATCAATAATAACATTACGTATTTTATTTTTATGTATTTGTTGTACAAATTTAGAATAACTTAATATTTTAGTATTAGAATCAATACTAATATTATTAAATATTGTCAATAAATTGCTATTATAATTAACCAATTAATTAGGTTTTTAGCCATATCTTAAAATTAATACTTAATTTATTATTTACATTATTATGTTTATTATTTCTTTACATTTTATAAATGTTCAATTAAATTAATTTCATATTTTACATTGCCTCCTGGTGTATTTACATTAACAATATCACCTTGTTTTTTCCCAATTAAAGCACGTGCTATTGGAGATGTAATAGAAATTTTCTTTTGTTTTATATTTGCTTCATCTTCTCCTACAATTTTATATTTTATTTTTTTATTATAAATTAAATTTATTAGAGTAACTGTTACTCCAAATATTATTTTACCATTTGGATATATTTTAGTTATATCAATAACTTGCGAATTAGCAATTTTATTTTCAAGTTCTTTAATACGTCTTTCTAAAAAACCTTGTTGTTCAATAGCTGCATGATATTCAGCATTTTCTTTTAAATCACCATGTTTTCTTGCTTCAGCAATATCATTAATAATTTTATTTCTATTAACAGTTTTTAATTTATTAAGTTCTTTTTTTAAAAGTTTTTCACCTTCTTGAGTCATAGGTATTTTATTTGATGATACCATCATTAAATAACTCCTATATGCATATTTTGAATTTTTCTTACTTTATTTATTTTCTTACAATATTTTAAAGCCATACATATGGCATATGCACCTGCAATAGTAGTAGTATATGGTACTTTTTTTATAATCGCGGTATTACGAATTATATAATTTTTATTTATTAAATTATTTTTTTTATTTATTGTATTTATTACATAATTTATTTTATATTTTTTAAAAATCAAACTAATATTTTTTTTACTAATACTTTTAACTAAAATACCATTTTTTAATATAATGTTAGCAGTACCAATAGTAGCCATTAAATTAAAACCTAAATTTCTTAAAATTTTTGCTATTTTTGAAATTTTATTTTTATCGTTTTTAGATACTGAAAGAAAAGCAATAAGTTGTTTCTTTTCTTTTATTTTTATAATAGGCATTCCTATACTTAATTGTGATTTATAAAATGCTTCACTAAAATTACTACCTATACCCATTACTTCACCTGTAGATTTCATTTCAGGTGATAATACAGGATCTACACCTATAAATTTATTAAAAGGTAATACAGCTTCTTTTACACCATAAAATTTCGGTTTTATATTTTTTAATATTTTTTTATAATTTAAAGATTTACCTATCATACAATTTGCAGCTATTTTAGCTAAAGAAAAACCTATACATTTTGAAACAAAAGGTATAGTACGTGAAGCTCTAGGATTTACTTCTAAAATATAAATTTTATTATTTTTACAAGCTAATTGACAATTCATTAATCCTACAATTTTTAATTCAATAGCTATTTTTTTTATTTGTTTTTTTATTTCATTTTGAATTTTTATATCTAAATAAAAAGGTGGTAATGAACAAGCCGAATCTCCTGAATGTATACCTGCTTGCTCTATATGTTGCATAATTCCACAAATTATAACTTCTTTACCATCTGATAAAGCATCAATATCAATTTCTATTGCTTTATTTATATATTTATCTAATAAAATCGAATTTTTTTTTGATAATTTAAAAGCTTTTTTTATATATTTTTCTAATTCTTTTACATTATAAACAATTTCCATTGCTCTACCTCCTATAACATAAGAAGGACGAACAATTAAAGGATAGCCTATATTTTTAGCTTTAATTAAAGCATCTTCTAAAGTAAAAGCAATTTCATTGTCAGGTTGTAATAATTTAATTTTTTTAATTAATTTTTTAAATTTTTCTCTATCTTCAGCTATATCTATAGCTAATTTATTAGTTCCAATAATAGGTATCTCTTGATTCTTTATATTTTTTATTATTTTTAAAGGTGTTTGACCACCAAACTGAATAATAACTCCTTTCGGATTTTCTTTTCTTATAATTTCTAATATATCTTCTAAAGTTATAGGTTCAAAATACAATCTATCACTCATATCATAATCAGTAGAAACGGTTTCAGGATTACAATTAATCATTATTGTTTCATAACCATTTTCACGCATAGCCATTGCTGCATGTACACAACAATAATCAAATTCAATACCTTGTCCTATTCTATTAGGGCCACTACCTATTATAATAATTTTCTCCGAAGTAGTTTTAAGATTAGATTCACATTCATTATCATAAGTAGAATACATATAAGCAGTTGAAGTAGTAAATTCGGCTGAACAAGTATCAACTCTTTTATATACTGGATGTATATTTAAGTTTGTACGTAAATCTCTAATGTTTTTTTCTTTAACCTTTAATAAGTTAGCAATTCTATTATCACTAAAACCTTGTTTTTTTAATAAATATAAATTTTCATAATTAATATTCTTTATATTTTTATTTAAAAAAATATTTTCTATATTTATTAATTCTTTTATTTGGCTTAAAAACCAAATATCTATTTTTGTATAATTAAAAATTTCTTGGATTGTTAATCCTACTCTAAAAGCATCAGCAATATAAAAAATACGTGCATAACCTGGATTAATTAATTCTTTTTTTATTATATTTAAAGAATTTTGATTAAAAGTTAATATTTTATTATCTAAACCATTAATACCTATATCTAAACTCCGTAAGGCTTTTTGTAATGATTCTTTAAAACTTCTTCCTATAGCCATTACTTCACCTACAGATTTCATTTCTGTTGTTAATCTATCATTAGCTTTAGGAAATTTTTCAAAATTAAAAATAGGTATTTTAGTAACTACATAATCTATAGATGGTTCAAAAGAAGCAGGTATTTTACCTTGTGTTATATCATTTTTTAATTCATCTAAAGTATAACCTATTGCTAATTTAGCAGCTATTTTAGCTATAGGAAAACCTGTAGCTTTAGATGCTAAAGCTGATGATCTAGAAACTCTAGGATTCATTTCAATTACTACCATTTTTCCAGTTTTTGGATTAATACCAAATTGTACATTAGATCCTCCACTATCTATTCCAATTTCTTTTAATACAGTAATAGAAGCATTCCGCATTATTTGATATTCTTTATCAGTTAAAGTTTGTGCAGGTGCTACTGTAATTGAATCCCCTGTATGAATACCCATTGTATCCAAATTTTCTATTGAACATATTATAATACAATTACCTTTTTTATCACGTAATAACTCCATTTCATATTCTTTCCAACCAATTAAATATTCATCTATTAATAATTCTTTTGTAGGAGCTATATTTAACCCTCTTATACAAATTTTTTTTAATTCTTCCAAATTATTTGCTATACCTCCACCAAACCCTCCCATAGTATAAGAAGGACGTATAATGCAAGGAAAACCTATTTTAGTTTTTATTTCATATATATCTTTTATATATCTAATGATTACCGATTTAGGACTTTCAAGGCCAATATTATTCATTAACTTAATAAATTTATTACGATTTTCAGCTTTTTTTATAGTAGATATATTAACACCAATAAGTTTTACATTAAATTTTTTTAATACACCATATTTATATAAATCTAATGCACAATTTAAAGCTGTTTGTCCTCCCATTGTTGGTAATAATGCATCTGGTCTTTCTTTTTCAATAATTTTAGATAAAATTTCCCAAGTTATTGGCTCAATATATGTTGAATTAGCTATCTGCGGATCTGTCATAATTGTAGCTGGATTTGAATTAACTAATATAACATATATACCTTCTTCTCTTAAAGCTTTACATGCTTGTACACCAGAATAATCAAATTCACATGCTTGACCAATAATAATAGGTCCTGAGCCAATAATTAATACTTTTTTTATATATGTATATTTTGGCATATAAATTCCATTAAATAATTTATTTTTTTAATTTTTTTATAAACCGATAAAATAATAAATATGCATCATGTGGTCCAGGACTTGATTCAGGATGTCCTTGAAAACTTAAAGCAGGACAATCTATTCTTTCAATTCCTTGTAAAGTGCCATCAAATAAAGATCTATGAGTAATTTTAAGATTTTTTGGTAACTTATACTCATCAACAACAAAACAATGATTTTGACTAGTAATAAAAATTTTACCGGTTTTTATATCTAATATTGGATGATTTGAACCATGATGACCAAAATTCATTTTAAGTGTTTTTGCCCCACTAGCTAAAGCTAATAATTGATGTCCTAAACAAATACCAAATAAAGGAATTTTATTTGTACACAATTTTTTTATAGTATATATAGAACATTTATAATCTTCAGGATTACCTGGTCCATTAGATAATACAACTCCATCTGGGTTCATGGAAATAATTTCTTTAAATGAAGTTTTATATGAAACTATTGTAATACGACATCCTAATTTTTTTAATATTCTTATTATATTATATTTAGTACCAAAATCATAAACAATAATATGATATTTATATTTTTTATAATTATACTTTTTTTTATTATAATATTGTATATTCGAAATATTTTTTAACTTGATATTTTTCCGTGCTAAGTTTATCGCTAATTTAATATTATTATTATTTATATTATTAACAGTTATAATAGCACCCTTTTTTATACCTTTATCTCTTAATTTTATAGTTAATTTTCGTGTATCAATATTTGCTATACAAACAATATTTTGATTGTTTAAATATTCTAGTAATGAACAATTACTACGATAATTACTAATTAATACACTAGGTATACAATTTAATATTAAACCAGATACACAAATTTTTTTATATTCTATATCTTCGTTATTAATACCTGTATTTCCTATATGAGGATTAGTAAAAGTTACTATTTGTTTAATATAAGAAGGATCAGTTATAATTTCTTGATATCCTGTAATTGAAGTATTAAAAATTACTTCACCTGAAGTATTACCATAATATCCTATAGAAATACCTTTATAAATACTCCCATCTTCTAATGCTAATAATGCTAATTTATACAAAATTATTTTCCTCTTTAAGTACATCTTGCATATTATAAAAACCATTATTTTTATTTTTTATCCATTTTGCTGCAATTAATGCTCCATAAGCAAATACTAATCTATTAGTTACTTTATGCTTAAGTTCTATTATTTCACCTGATTTTGAAGCAAAAATTATTTTATGTTCTCCTATTATATCTCCTGCTCTAATAATGGAATATCCTATTGTATTTTTAATACGTGGACCTGTTTTATTTAAAACTTTAATAGTATTTAATTTATATCCTATAATCTTAGCTATTTTTTTTCCTATATTTAAGGCTGTACCAGAAGGATAATCAATTTTCTTACTATGATGATATTCAATAATTTCTATATCAAAATCTTTTATTATTAATTTTTTTGTAATACTAATAATTATATCTAATATAACATTAGCACCTATACTCATATTAGCCGACAATACAAATGGTACTTTATTTTTAAATAATTTTATTTTTTTTAATTGGTTTTTGTTAAATCCTGTTGTACCAATAATTATTGATTTTTTATTTTTATAACAATATTCTAAATTTTTTAAACTTATTTTTGGATTAGTAAAATCTATTATTGTATCAAAATTATTTTTTATATCTTTGATATTTCCAACTGTTTTTATATTTAATTTACCTAAACCTATTATTTCTCCAATATCTTTTCCAATTAATTTATTATTTGGATTTATTACAGCACCTACTAATTTTAGGTTTTTATCTTTTTTATAGTTTTAATTAATAATTTTCCAATACGACCAATAGACCCTAAAATAATTATTTTTATCATAAATTTTATTTTTCCCTTATTTTTTTAATTATATAATATAATTATATTTTTAATAACCTACTAAAATAGATGATGGTAATGAAGCCAAATTTATTAATGGACAAATAATTATATTATCTATTAAATTTATAATTATAAAAGCCGCTATAGGTGAAATATCTATTATGCCTATATGAGGAATAAGTTTTCTTAATAATAACATTATAGGTTCTGTTATTTGTATTATTAATAATAATCCTGGATGATCTGAGTTATTTAATATCCAACTAATAATAGTCATTATTATTAATGCAAAAAAATATAATCTAATTAATATATTAATACACT
>JAJHQE010000085.1:0-30708 GCA_020826895.1 Aquilegia kansuensis
CAGGCTCTCTACATATCTGATGTGCACTATAATGGAGTTTCCACTAGGTTGTCCTGAACTTTCCTCTTTTGTATCTTTTTGCTTTTGTTGTATATATATAATCACATTTATGCTTGTACATTATGTCAGCTGTTAGTCTTCATATAAATATATATGTACATTGCTTTGCTATATATACGAGGATGGAACACAACTTCTTGGTGGTTTTTTGTCATATATCTTACGAAAGGAAGTTACAAAGTATAACGATATACATTTGGATGTCGTTCGCTGGAATTATGACAATTTTTAACTCATATCTCACAACTATTTCTGAAATACATAATAGTTCCTTAAGTAGTAGAGGATAGCTTTTTTTTGTTTTGCTTAAGTGACGAGTATACTTAGAATCAAAAACTACTTTTTGATGGACTTTACCCAGGTTGATTTTCTCTAGGGTTACTCATGCCTGACCACCAGCTTCTCAGATTTATTGTATTTGTATATGGCTACAGATTTTGTAGACTACTATCTTGTATACTACTTCAAAAGTTAGCTGATTAATAAACTAGGTCAATTACATAATGAAACCTTTTTCTTCTTCTTCTTCTTTGTTTTTGCAGGCTCAGGGAGGCATGTACTAGTTCTAGATATTCTTCATATCTCATACAGCACAATTCAGGGAGTTCAACTAGCATATTACTTTTAATATTTATGCAGTATCTGGTAGAAACGTCTTCCCCCATGGCCAACAGGGTACCTTCACTTCCTTGTGATTGTTCCTGAAGTGATCTAAATTAACTTACAGATCCTTTGGACTCTCAAAGTTGATGGAAATTGAATCAAACTGTGGTGCCGCTGCCAATCCACAAACATGTGGTTGAGTCAGCTGCCATGCCATGACATTGGAGCGGCGAACTATTTAAAGTTCAACAAGGTAAGTAAAACTGATTGAAGTAGGCTACTTGGTTCAGAACTAGTGGTTATTAGTCATCCTTTCTATTGCACCTTTGCATTAGATGATGAGTATGTTCTATGCTATTTAATGTGGAAGACTAGAAGTATTGCATTAAAATTGAAATAAATTAGATTACGACTATTTGTGGATGCAATACATCTGATTGTTTAGATTCCTAATTAAGGTTTGAGATCAATTTAAAAACCCCATTCAATAAGAGATCGGATCACTTCCAATTCCAAAACAATGAGATTTGGTAGCTTGAAAAGAAGAGAAAAAAAGGGGAAAAGAAGAAAAGAAAAGAAAAGAAAATCGCATGCCTATTTAGTCAGATGATATCCCTTCTGTCCATGTTCAAGCATCTTTGACCAAAACAGGCCCCTAAAATGATGACTTGCACCTTCTATCTCTGTAGCTTCCATATACCCATTTATTTGTTTCATCTTTTGAGTTCTGGAAAGATTGTTTATCTTCTTTCTCAATTATATTTACCTTTTGAGAGTTTGGTGTTTCTTATCACTAGGTGGGATGATGAGATGGTGGGAGTTGCGTTGTGCGGACTGCAAGGACCATTAGCATTATATTTGGCACATCGGAGGTACGCCTTGATCATATATAGCATGGTTATGTTAAAATTCAGTACTCGCTATCTAATTAGTTCCTACGCCAAGCACAAGATTTCACCCTTATTTAATAACTTTTGGTCTAGAATTTGACCTCATTTCACATTGCTGAAAATGCTATCTGATTTTCCCTCTGATTATAAGATTCTGACATGAGAACTTCTGTCTCTAGAAGTGAATCAGTGATTATAAGAAGCTGAAAATTTGTTGCTTCTTCTACTCCCTTGTCAGACATTAAGTTTAGTATATGAAGTTCATAATAAAGGAATGATCAGTGCGGTTTAAACCACAAATCACAACTCAAAAATTTCAGCTTCAATGCCAAATTAGGGCTTAGTGAAAAAGAAAGCAAGATTCTAAGTAGGATTATTATTCCAGGCATACCACCACATCCAAAAAATTTCAAAAAGCATTCCAATTGAAGGATATTGTTATAAGTATCTTAGGAACTTCACAAGCATACAAGCCACACAAGCAAGATAGTTTTCGTGTTTCTTCTCAGATGTAAAAGGTTTTATAACTTCCGCTCTCCGAACTGGGAGGTGAGGCTCCTGACTAGTTACATGTACATGGCAAATTGTTCGTCTCTGACATCATACCCTCTTTCAAACTGATTAATGGCGAGTTGAGAGTCACTAAACATGGCACAACACGGTACTTTCAATTATAGAGCCATTTAGGGCATCTCTAATGGTTCATCAAATCTGTCACCAAACTCAAATTTGATGAGAAAGTGAGAAAAACTCCATCTAATGGATCATCAAAAGTTCATCAAATTTGATATTTCACCAAAAATCATAAAAAATTCATCAAATTTGGTGAAATTTTGATGAAAAACAACAAATTTGATGATGGGTTGAGGCGGGCAAGAGAAGGCCGCTTCAATTAAAGCGGCTAATGAAGTGCCGCTTTAACTAAGTGGCACTTTTTTTTTTTTTTTTAACTAAGTGGCACTTGGACATCAATTTAAAGCGGCACTTTATTACCCGCCTCACTAAAGTGGCTCTTGGATGCCCGCTTTAAACAAAACGGTGGTTTAAGTGGCACATTGTTACCCGCCTCACTTAACCATTGGGTGAAGTGGCACTCTAAGGCCCGCCCCATTACATTCAAGCGGTGTCCATAGGCCCGCTTTAGTCTCTTTAGTGAAGTGGTCATCCATTAGCCGCTTTAATTTGCCGAACCATTAGAAGGAGCACATTTTTGAATCAAAACTTTCATCAAAATATCATCAAATCTGTATACGTGGACCACCAAATTTGCCGAACCATTAGAGATGCCCTTAGAGACTAGCTAGAAGTTTTCATACTCTGTTTCATTATTCTAAACCTCAAAACCCACCTCGTTGATTTATCTATCTTGGTGTTGTCTAGTCAGGAGTAACCAAAACAACCCCAACTCCTGTTCCTCTATCAATCGAGAACCCGTCGATAAACAAATGGCACATTCTAAATTTAAGGATCTGTAGGTCCACCATGGCCCCTTCCCCTGGAGATAGGAAATAATCTTCTCTTCTACTCTTCCCAGCTGGTTGGAGAACTCTTGTTAGATATTTCTGATGCTTTCTAACTCTCAACTTATGGTCAGGATTAAGAAATTGCCAGCTTCTCGTAGTCGTAAGAAACTATAATCAGCTGTATCTTTACAAGATATATACTGTCGATACGATATTATACATACTTTGCTTTTACCTTTGATCTTCTTGTTCCTTGAGACTCTGATTAGTAGAAAGTATTCTGTTGTATCTGTAATGTATATGAAAATTTACCTAATCAAATTCATTTCAATGAGAAAGACTTATTGTATGATGGCGTGCAACTTGAGTCTTTGAAAATTTACCATTTTAAAACTGGCAGGTATGTAGTCGCTATGTAGCAAGAATTGATGAGGGCAAGACATTGCAGGCTGCAGTCAAGGAAGGAATGCTTGCGTTAGCAGCCGAAACAGAGTTTGCTCACTTGCTTGGGCTAAACAGGTAGGTTTGGATGAGCAAACGAAAACGCTTATTCCCCATTTTGTTTTTCGGTCTAAACCTGACTCTGATAAGATTGTAAACTTTAGGGAAGATGGAGTACAGAAGAGAAGGGAGTTGGGGAGAGGGAATCTGGGAGCAGAACACGATGGGAAAATCTGACCAGTGTGCTAGGTTCATTTTTATCCTGACTTCAGTTAAACACTTAAACTTGAGTTAAGCAATATTATGGAATTTTAGTTAAAGAAAATTTAGAGGGGTCAAACTTAGACTCAGATCACCCAAATAACAAACCTGGAGACAGGCATTTTACTTAAAAAAAAATTCTGATGATATTTTTTGGGTACAGAGGCCTATATAGTACTATCTGTATAGTGCGTAAAAACTATATCATTTTAGTAGCTTTGGGGTTTTAGTTGCAGGAGATTTGGTGTATCCAAAGCAACCCTTTTTGAGTTGTAAGGTTGCGCATTGGACTATAATTTGTCCATATATTGGACTTTGTGTTAAATGAATGTATTGAGAACGCATTAGGATCATCTTGCATATTTCACATGTTTTCTCTCATTGATGTCATATTGTCTTCTTTAAATTTTCAATAATGTTAGAAACAAAGCATATTTATTGTTGCAAAACCAACCATAAATCTTGGAAAATTGCTCTCTTTGGTTGTTTGCACTTTGCAGTGCAATTAAGCAGACCCCAGCTGCTATCATTCACTACATGCATTATCTAACTAGCTGGACATCTGAATCACCTTCATGAGTTCCTTCTCATTTGCTGAAGAGTTGGTAGTCGTTCGATTACATTATATCCTTTGAACATCTTGATGCCTACGTTGGTTTATTGAGATGATGAGAGTTGCGCTGATTAAAAGGGGAAAAGGAGCTGCATGCTAGTCGTGATCATCAACAGAGTTCATGACACAACAATTTGCTTATATATTTTAGTACTTGCTATGTTAATAATTTACAATTCCCACCTTGAGTACAAGAGGAGTGTAAAATCTTAACAGTTGGGACTAAAATTATTAACCCTTTCAAGGTTCAGTTCTGAGCAGGCTGCAGGTAGAAAAGGAAAAGCATGTAGCTAGACATCTAGTCACAGATCTTCTATGAACAGTCAACAATACTTAACGAAATGGAGTACAATTGATGATCACGACTAGCAAAACTGTAATGACCATCTGACATTCTGACAAATATGGTGAACCTTATTGCATGAGGCACAGAGCACTATGTTAGACTTGAGCTCTACGAAGAGAAAGAATTTTGCCGAGAATTAAACCTGTTGATACAACTTGAAGAAGAAACTTTGTGTTATTTAATCATCAGATTCAAGAGATGTTAACATAAAATACACTGACATGAGCTCATATCAGTGTTCCTCATTGAAATCTAATCATTCGGGTATTTTTAGATCATATGTTCGGCAATAGTTCGTAACATCAAACCTGATAACAATAACACCACTTTTATGTTTATTTTCTCTCTCCACATAAAATTTGTTTCTTTCTTCCCCATTTTTTTCCCGCTTCTTTCTCTTCAACTAGATGAATTCAATTCATAGAAATTTCTCAACTTTAAAAGATTATCTAACATTCCATCTCCAAAATTCTCTTCTCAATCCCAAACAATTACAACAAATTCAAACTCAAATTCTTACCAACGGTTATCTTCACACATCTCCTACCCCTACTCTTCTCAAAGACTTTCTCTCATCATGCTTTCGATTCCTCAATTTCAACTATGCTTTGCTTTTCTTGCAAAATCTACCTAAACCCAATACTTCTTTATGGAATTTAATCATCCGGGCTTCAGTAGAATCTGGATTTAATCATGATTCTTTGGGTTATTACAACCTTATGCTTCACGAAAATGTCGTTCCTGATGCATCTACGATCGCTATGCTTCTTCGTGCTGCAGCTTCTGTTTCTGGTAATAAGTTTGGAGGTGTTTTTCATTGTCAGATTGTTAAATTGGGTTTTGAGTTTAATTTGTTTTTACAAACTGGATTGCTTAATTTTTATGCAAAAGTTGGGAATTTGGAGTCTGCGAAAAGGGTGTTTGTTGAAATGCCTGAAAGAGATTCTGTTGTACATAATGTGATGATTGCTGCATTTGGTAAACAAGGTTATGTGAGTGATGCTAGGAAATTGTTTGATGATATGCCTGAGAGGAGTTCATTTTCTTGGAATTCTATGATATCTTGTTATTGCAGATTGGGTGATATTGAAAACGCTCGTTCTATATTTGATTGCAATCCGCTCAAAGATGTGATCTCATGGAATACCATGATTGATGGATACTGTAAGTTAGGTCAGCTGACAGTTGCTAGGGAGTTGTTTGATCATATGGGATGTGCTAAGAATACTGTTACATGGAATACGATGATCACAGGATATGTTCAATGTAGAGAGTTTCGTAAAGCTATATCCACTTTTCATGAGATGCAAGCAGAGCATGTCAGGCCTGATGAGGTAACCATGATTAGTTTGTTATCTGCTTCTGCTCATCTTGGTGCTTTAGATATGGGTAATTGGATTCATGCTTATGTCAGACGCAGAAACTTCAAGATTGATGTTGTTTTGGGCAATGCTCTTATTGACATGTTCTCCAAGTGTGGCTCTATAGATGCTGCGCTAGATGTATTTTATGGACTTCCTAAGAAAAATGTCTTTTGTTGGAACTCGATCATTGTAGGATTAGCAACCTATGGCTACGGAAGGAAAGTAATTGATACTTTTATTGATATGCAAAAGGCTGGGGTAAAACCAGATGGCGTCACCTTTGTTGGGCTTTTGAGTGGGTGTAGTCATTCAGGCTTGATTTCCGAGGGTGGACAGTATTTTTCTCAAATGTTATCTATTTACGGGATTGAGCCTGGACTTGAGCACTATGGATGCATGGTTGACCTTCTTGGCAAAGCTGGATTCCTTGAGGAGGCTTTGGAGCTGGTAAAGGCAATGCCCATGGCCCCAAACACGATTGTATTGGGTAGCTTGCTCCATGCCTGTCAAGTACGCAAAGATGCTAAACTAACTGAGCAAGTAGCAGAACATCTATTAGATTTGGATCCTCATGATGGAGGGAATTATGTGTTCTTGTCTAATTTTTATGCATCCGTAAATCGTTGGCATGATGTGGAGAAATGCAGGAAGTTAATGGTTGAGAAGGGAGTTCAGAAAACTCCTGGGTGTAGTTCAATTGAGGTAGACAATGTTGTGCATGAGTTTGTTGCCGGTGACTCTTCGCATCCACAATTGTCTCAGATCAAATTATTTTTAGATGATATAGGTAAAAAGTTAATAAGCCTAGGTCATCAGGCTGACATGACCCCTGTGTTACACGATATAGATGAAGAGGAGAAAGAGAGTGCAGTGAGATATCACAGTGAGAGACTTGCTGTTGCATTTGGGCTTATGTGCACGCCACCGGGAAAGCCAATTCGAGTGGTGAAGAATCTCCGAGCATGTAGTGATTGTCATGCTGCAATTAAGTTGATATCTAAGCTGTTTGAAAGAGATATTATAGTCAGGGATCGGAGTCGATTTCATCATTTCCGAGATGGATCATGTTCTTGCCAAGATTACTGGTGATTGTTATTACTGGCGAATTAACTTACAGATTCTGGGGTTCCTACTACTCATTGCACTCACAAATTTGATGGAATTAGAGTCAAACTTTGCTGCCACTGGCAGTCTACAAACGCATGGGAGTCACATTGGAGCGGGGGAACTATTTGAAGTTCAACAAGGCAAGTAAAACTAATTGTAGCAGGCTAGTAGCTAGTTGGTGCAGAAGTAATGGTTATTAGGTTTCCTTTCTATTGCATTAGTCGATGAGGTATGTTCTATGATATTTATTATAGACGTATTTCATGAAATTTTAGAATTTCTTTTTATCATCCATAGTGACTATGATTGTGTGTGGATGCAATACATCTGATTGTTTAAATTCCTTATTAAGGTTTGAGACCAACTTAAAACTCCTTTTTAATAAGAGATCAGATCACTTCCAATTCCAAAACAAAAAAAGCATCTTTCGACCAAAACAGGCAGATGTTATCAATTTGGTCCGTGTTCAAACATCTTTTGACCAAAGCAGGCACACAGATTGATGACTTGCACTTCTACCTCTTTAGTTGCCATACTCTATATATTTATTTCCACTTTCTAGTTCTGGAATATTGGAAAAGTTGATTATCTTCTTTATTAGTTATTTTCTATCTTTTGAAAGTTTGGTGTTTTTCACTAGGTTGGATGATTGAGATGGTGGGTATTGCGTTTGGGCGAACGGCAGGGACCATTTGTGTTATATTTGGCACATTGGAGGTAGGCCTTGATTTTATTAATAAATAATACATTTATAGCCCTAGAGGAAAATGCCCAACCAAAGTCATAGAGAGGCCAACTGTCTCTTCCTACATGCAGCCTAATAATTGAGATTTGTAGACTGCTGAATATGTAAACATTTCCTAAAATACTTAACATGGTTAGATATAATTTTTTTTTGAGTATTTGCTATCTTATTGTTATTGTTCTTACTCTGAGCACAAAAGATTTCATTCATATTTTATTATTTTTGGTCTAGAATTAACACAGTGCTGAAATTGCAAGCTGGTTTTCCTTTGAACCCTTTCTAAAAAATCTCGATCACAAAATTCTGACATCAAACTTTTGTCTCTAGAAGTGATTATAAGCAGCTTGAATTTTGCTGCTTCTTCTACTCCCTTATTACGCATTATTTTCAATGTCTGAAAGAAATGATCAGTGGGGTCTAGGCATATAGCCTATGAGTCCAAGGAACCACAATTTGAAAATTTCAGCTTTAATGCCAGGGTTAAGTTGGGTTGTTTCTTTTGTTTTTGTTTTCTAGTGTTCATCTTTGTTGCAAGGTTAACAATTGGCGCTTAATCTAGCGAATATTGTTCTATGACTTCTATCGATGTATCCCAGCTGCTGTATCTTTAATGCATTTGAAGATTTACATGGTCAATTTTTTTTTTTCCTCAATGTGAAAAACTTATTGTATGCTGGCGAGAAGTACTTGAGCCTTTTGAAAATATACTCCTTTTAACAGTGGCAGCTATGTACCCACCATATAGCCAGGATGGATGAGGGTGAGACATTACAGGCTACACTCAAGGAAGGAATGGTTACTTTAGCAGTCGAAACAGTGTTTGCAGGGGCTAAAGCTGGTAGGTATGGAGGAGCAAATGAAAAGACTTGTGCCCCTTTTTTCGTTCTGAACCTGAGTCTAAAAAGATTGTAAACTCTAGGGAAAATGGAGTAGAGAAGAGAAGGGTAGTTGGGGAGAGGAACTGGGAAATTTTGACCAATTGGCTACGCCCATTTTTATCCTGATTTCAGTGTTCAGTCATCAAACTGGAGTTTTGTAATATTATGGGCTTGGATAGACTGTTTTTGGTCTGTCATGTATCGTTAGGCTATTTGTGGGGGCCGAACTTAGTGAGACCACCCAAATAACAAACATGTTTTTCTTGCTAATTCTTTTTTCTGATGATATTTTTTGGATGTGTAGGCCAATTGACATACAGTGATATTTAGAGTGTGTTAAACTCTTTAGCACCTTTGGTAGTTTTGGGGTGTTTAGCCTTTTGTGAGATAGTTGGTGTATGTATCCAAAGCAATTCAAAAGGGTATTTTTGAATTGCAAGGTTGCAACATGACTATAAAATAATCCATATATGTACAGTATTAGACTTTTTTTTGGGGTGAAGATACTGGGTACAGTATTAGACTTTGTACATTTGTTTTGGTAGTAAACGAATGTATTAAGACTTTATTGCAGTCAACTTAGGATATTTTTACTTTCACATATTTTTCTCTTTATGGATATCAGAAAAATGTTAGTAAAATTTTGGACTAATGTCAATCAAGCACCTACAATTACAAACAGAGCAAATTACTGTTGCAAAACAAAATAATGCAGGGTTAAACTTGGCATATTGCTCTGTTTGCAGTGCTTATGTGCAAAACTACATCATTGGCTCATGGCTTACTTGCATTCCTGAAATTCGTACAGTTAGAGATATACCTGGCTGCTACTGTGAAGAAACCAAGATATTGTAGATCATCAGTAGATGTAGTTTCTTTTTAAAAACAAAAGACAAAACCTCAACTACGTGATGGCCACACAGGGTAATCCATACAGTATATTTTTTAATATTCATATACCTGAATGACTGAATCTATATAAGTATATAATTAAATATAAACAAAAAATGAACATTTAATACAGTAGTTAATAATGTTTCTTCTCTCCATACAGTCATACAGTCATACAGAGAGATGGAAGAGGAAGAAGACTCATATCACGTGCCAACAAGGAGGCAAGGAGAGCTCACAGGCCGCTGAACTCGCATGAAGACACGCCTTAATTAAGTTGGTGAGTTTTGACCTTAATTATTCTCATTTCCTATGCATTCAAATCTCTTCTAAGTTGTACTTGTGAGTGGCTTAAGCTAAGCTGCTAAGGTATCAATCACAGAATTGTGCATTATGGTGAACAAAAACATACCAACTCTAAGGTAAATTGTTTTTGGTTCATCACTATGCATAAATACATTTTTGTTTTCAACAAATGTAATGGCAGTTGGCTGTCATGGTAGCATAGTAGCATTATTGATTTTGTGAGTAGTTTAGGGGGTATCCTCTTTGTATTTATGTTAATCGACCGACGTTAGGGGGTCTATTAGAGTCGGTCTCCACCGTATCACGGTTCTATATTATAGATATTAGCTACCATATGATCTTCAAAATTCTGGTTACATACATGCCCAATGGATTGTCATGAAACACTATTAATACAAGCTCAATAACTTAATTAGTAGGCTAGAAAAAATGGATTATAGAATGTTAATATATATGACTTTGTTTGTGTAACATGTGGTGGGTTCACTTAGCTTTCAATGGTTAAAATCTAACTATCAAGTCAACTGTAAGTAGTCTGTAACTACATGAACTTATGTTCTTAAATTATTGTAGTAATAGAAATGGATCTAAAGGAAATAAATAGTAACATCTAAGATGCTTGACTCATGTAGTCATGTGAGATCTCTTCCATTATGGGTCAACATGTACAATTTGCATTTACAGTTCATAAAATAACAAAGATCGACCAACACAACTTCCCTACAATTATGATGTTGTATGCTTTGTCTTTGGATCAAATTTGAATATTAATCATGGAATCTAAGCAGACCCAAATCTTATCTTTAGATCGACTCAACTCTTTGTGGATCATCATTAGATTAGTCCAGATATCTGACATTACATTACTATGAGTTTATAGAGCAAGATAAAACAATTACTGTAACTTCATTGAATTGGTATTACAGGAGTTATGAAGTTTGATTAGGAATAAAAATGCATCCTTAATTATACAAAGAAACAAGGGGCTAAAATGAATGCACATGGGACCTTTGGCATTGGATAAATTTAGTTTCATTTGAACTTAAATCTGTGGTGGTTAGATTGATGCCTATGAGCATATCATTAACTATGATATAGAGGTTGCAGTATTTTCTGTTTGTCTTGATAATGACATAAGAAGGATCTATTGGAAATGGCCTAAAACACAATCAATCAAAACTAATCATAGTAATCACTAATTGCTATGGTTTGATTATTGTCTTATTGACATGAAATTTCTAACATATGATGCCTGTTTCTTAAAAAAT
Organism: Aquilegia kansuensis; assembly: GCA_020826895.1. Taxonomy (NCBI): domain Eukaryota; kingdom Viridiplantae; phylum Streptophyta; class Magnoliopsida; order Ranunculales; family Ranunculaceae; genus Aquilegia; species Aquilegia kansuensis. The sequence continues at coordinate 11,237 of JAJHQE010000085.1, forward strand.
AAGCGGAAAAATTTCTAATATATGATGCCTGTTTCTTAAAAACCAAGCACATTTCTTTAATAACACAAATTTTGGCACATTAATTCTGTAACTGGTATCACACATTCATACCTCAGAGCCAAGATGCCGAAAACAAGCACAAAAACGTGTTTATTTGATTGCGAATATGTTCACTGATCTGTATATACAAAGAAAAACAGTAGAGAGATGTTAATCTGTCTTTTTCGTGAAACACGGCAAAATAAATATCATGGCCCTATGTGCAGGGCCAATTTGCCAAACAAATTAGTACAAGATGACACACTAGAGTTAAAATGAAATGCGTGAGCTAATGATCTCATATACCACAAAAATGATCCCAAAGTAGAACAAATGTTTCAGTCCATAGCTTGATCAATAAATAGATTGTAGACTCTGATTTAGCAAGTAATGCATCAAAGCTGTTACGAGATCACCTCATCAAACAGAATACATTTAAATAAACTTGATGATCAAAACAAAATACTGTATACTTAGAGATAGCACATTGGTAGGCTGTTGTGAAGAAGCTTAATTACACCTACCCCAGAAACAAAATTTGAAGATATCTCATGAATGATTTGAGCTTATCTTTCTGTCATTCAATGCTGTGTGTGCAGTTAGGCTTAGAGGATGCTCCACCACCACAACCCCTCCATGAAAACAACTACAGTATTCCGTGCTGTGGGCCACTTACTCCTCTCCATAAATTTCTCACTGTTCCACATTTCATACTTCACACCACAACTGAACATCTTAGACACATTCACAAATATTTTTCCATATGATTGATATATATGGACGGCATGATTTTACGAATGTACGGTAATTTTCATAAGTAAAAATACCCTATCATCATCTATTAAGTTGTAGAGGTTGGGCATTTGCAAGATTGCCCCAACCACTATGACCACTATCAGAGCTGGCAATAGATCGGTCACCGATTTGGACTCGATCCATTGCCAGTCCTAGCCTCTAGGACTTATTAGAAAAGCCCTACTTTTGTTATCATTGTTCTAGAATGATGTGATGTACATGACTTTATAAGCAAGGGTTTGTTGTAGTGCATGGTAGAGGTTAGTTAAATGTTAGATCTAAGCTCTACATATATATAGCTTGTGGTATAAGAGAGGTAATAAGTAGTATCATGAAAATAGTAATTATGAATTAAAGACCAAAAATACAAAACTATTAGTTCTAGTTATATAATTTGATGTGGCACCTTATTATAAAGGGCAAATTAGACTTACCCCACAGATTTATCAATTTAATTAGACTTACCCCACAGATTTCAACTTATTTAGAGAAACCCCACAACTGTTAGTCAACCGTCAGCTGACCCAGTCAAATTCAGATTTGACTTGTATTTTAACATTAAGTACCTAAAATACCCCTAAACTATTTTACATAGACAAGAAACTCACTTGGTTTTGCAACCCTTAGATTAAGTTAAATTTGATTTCTTATCCAAAGGTGGAGATGTAACCCTACATTCCAAACCAATAAAATATAGATTGTTGATGAAACAAGATGAAAAAAGTACCAAGGCATGTAGCATATCTAACACTTCAAGTAAAATCAAGTAAATTAAATTAGGGTTTTAAGTACCAATTTTTTTTTTATGTGATGGGTCAACATATTAATTGTTTGGTATCATAAATTCCTTTGTACAAGATGCACAAAACCAATTTTGGGGAAGAAGAAGATGTGTAGCAGTGGAATGGTGGGTGAATAAGTTTAAGGGTATTTAGGGTAGTTTGTGTCAAAATACATGTCAAATATGGGTTTGACTTGGTCAACTAATGGTTGACTAACATCTGTTATAAATCTGTGGGGTTTCTCTAAATAAGTTGAAATCTGTGGGGTAAGTCTAATTAAATTAATAAATCTGTGGGGTAAGTCTAATTTGCCCTATTATAAAATAAGTAATAAATGGGCATGTGTTATCTAGTGTATTATATATATGAGTTTGGAACTTCAATGTATTATGTATAAGATCTTAAATTTGTTCACAGTACCAAGAACCTGACAGAGCTAGCTAAAGTCATTTGTTGTTCATCTCTGTTTCAACTTTTCTTCTATTGAAACTCTAGCTCATCAAAGATGTTCAAAAGTAACCCTGATCATCTTCAAAAGTCTGATCTCCAGATTAAGCAAGATGACAAGTTCTTCTCTAGGCTTCTATCTAAGGAGGCTAATCTTACTAATTCTTCATTTAGAGTTTACTATGGAGGAGCATCTGGTGCAGTTCCATTTGTTTGGGAATCTCGACCAGGTACACCTAAGAACAAATATTGTGACACTTCTCTTCCTCCTCTTACACCCCCTCCCTCTTATCAATCCAATTCCAAAAGAGATTTCTCCAACAAGAAACCTTCAAAGTTTAAACTTATACACACCATATTCCCAAAGCTTAATGTTAAGAAATCTCATGTATCACCTACATCTTCTATGTCTTCTTCATCATCATGGTCATCATCAATGTCATCATCATCACCACCTTCAACTCCTATGACTTCTAAATCACATAGAAGACGTGCAAGTTCTTTATCATCTTTCGACTCTAGGGCATATAATGATGAAGAACCAAGTTTGGGGTCACCAACTTCAACTCTTTGCTTTGCTTTTCATGGTGACCGTGAAAGAAGCAGTACTGGTGGATTCAAAGGTTGTTATTCTATGGTGTTTATGAAGAATGCTTTATCATCAATTGTCGGTCATGGATCTGGTGATCATCGAGGTACTACTGCATAGAAATTTTGTTCTTGTTCATGTTCTTAATGAATTAATTAATGTAAGGGGTCCCTTGATTTTAATTTGTAAAATGTAAGGTAGTAGCTTATCTACCCAAAAAATTGTGTGAAACAATATGTATGGTAGTAATTAAATCTTGTGATGATCTCAACAGTTTAAAAATCCAAAAAAAAAAAAAAAAAATTCCAAATAATGTGCTTGGTTGGTGCTATTTATATTGGATAATTGAGTGAAATGTAATATGATTCAATCATCCATTTAGTAATTGATCATCAGTATGCTTTATGCCAGAGATTTCCCAACTCATTTCATAATCTTTATGGTATTTTTCTGTAAACATTTACTGCAAAATACAATATCGTTGCAATCAAAGGGCGTGTTTGATGAGCTAATAGTGCAAGTTTTCAAGGTAAAACTAATATTTCTATCTACCCTAATAGATGATCCAATAGATGTTGATATCAAAGGTAAAGACAATTTTATACGACAAATAGTACGTAGTTTCATTACCATAAGACAAAATTTTCCCTCATTGAAATATCTATCTCACCTACTAGGCTACTATACCAAGTTTATCAAATCCACTTTCATGTATGTATTAGAGAGTCAAATATTTTTTTTTGGTATTTTGCGAAAATACAGCTAGTACAATCTGCATAAAATAATTACTTAAAAAGATAAATTTTTTGATTGGTGAATAATAAAGCCTTGATATATATGTTCCTTTCAAATGAACAAAAAGTATAATTTAAATTTAATTTTGGCGGTATATGGTAGTTGAATGTTGAGGAAAATGCATGGATAGATGGACCATTGAAGTAGTTGTTGATGAACATGTATAGTTCTTGTGCAATTGAATACAAAGTGCAAAAGATGGGTAGGGGTTCTTGTCCCACTATTTAATATTTTTGATCCAAGAAGAAGTTGTGAAGTATGAATTGGGAATCTTTTTTAGTTGTTGCAATGAAATCTCCTCGTGGTCACACATGTGAGAGAAAGTATAGACAGTTTTGAAAGGGAAGCTTCTTGTGACATTTAATATATTGTAGTTACTTTGTTCACTTACCACTTTTCAATTTTCATGTGCATTTATATATTTATTATTGTGACTTCTAGTCATCTTCTTCTTCCTCCTTATTTCCTTGTTGTTAGATTTGTTTGTTTTTCTATTTGGCCTAGCTAGTTGGCAATTCCAAAACCTACAAGATCATATGTCTATAGTTCTTTAATTAATCTCTTTTTCACTAAAGCTAAAGCATCTGCTTCTTCTGCAGTTAAAAGTGTGATTAGTGGTTCATTATTTGATCTTTTTGAAGAATAACATCTCATTAGGCTTTGGTGGTGAGTAGTGGTTACCCTTTATTGATGTTACAATATATGGTAGAGAAGAAGATTTCAATTTGTAATATCTTTTATAGTCTATCATTGATCATCTATCCATTAATTCTGTGCAGCTACCTTTCATTCTTATTCTCTGATATTTTTTTAGTAATAAGTCACCTAGACATCTAGCACATCACCATTAACAATGGAGTACTTTGGTTGAAACTAAAATACACAATAAATGAAAATTCTCAAAAAGCCACCACATTTAGGTGTCTCTTCCCAATTAGCCACTCATGAGTGGTATTCTTCCCCAATAGCCACTTTGCCCCACTTTTCTTTTATTTTAGGTCTCTTTTACCCTTCTGCACATCTGTTGCAAACATCACTATCAAATTAAACTTTTCACCAAATCTGAACAAACTCCAACCGTTGGATTAAGATGATAATAAATAACCGTTGGATTAAGATAACTCTACAACACAATATACCAATAACTCAATTTCATCTTCTTCTACTTTTTATTCTCTACAACCTAACACAGTTTTTGGTCTTCATCTTCTTCCACTTTTTTTTTCTCGGCCTAAAAAACAACCTCATTATTTGTATTTCATCTTCTTCTACATCTTACCAAACAAAATGTCAAAGGAAAAATGTAAATCTAAAGCTATGATTGGAAAGGAAGAATAAATCAACATTAAATTTGGTAAGTTTTGAATGCAATAGCTTTTTCAATTTGGGTAAGATAGGAATTAAGATAGTAGACATTCAACATACTGTCTGTTTTTAAACAAAAATGTGGTGAATGTGTTGGTGATTTAAAAATGAGATCTTTCATAAAGATGATATTTTTATCAAATTCTTAACTTCATAAACATGAAATAATTCATAAAAATGGTATCTTTATGAAATCTTAACCTCATAAAGATTACAAAAATGACATCTTTATTGAAGATGATATATTTACCAAACTTTCACCATCATAATTAAGGCAACATTATGAAACCCTAACATTGATGTTGTTTTATTTCGATTTCAATTCCTTGTTGGTGTACTTGTAGTGCCCTGTATTTTAATTTTTCTGCCATGTGTTTTATATATTATTGTTATTTGCATTTTCATGGTGTGTATATTTCGAAAAACTGTATAGCAATGTATATTAGTTGGGTCAGAGTACTCTGAGGTATGGATTGATTAGATGGGTTAATCTTTTTGGGCCGAGATTAGGGTCCTAATTGCCCAGTGAATTGAAGCCCAATAGAGTTGCCTTGATTAGTGTGCCCATAGATATCCCAAGAGGTAAGTCGGTTAAATAACCTGTTCATTATTAGTTCACACTCATTCTCTTTAGTTCCTTATACACACAAAGAAGGCTAGGGATTTTGGCATAAAACAAGAAAATATTTTGGATTTCAAAGCTTGGAAGGTCTGGTCGATCTTGGTTTCTATAATCCTGTTGAGGCAAGTGATTTCTCACTCCCTCTTCGTATCTCTTTGTGTAGATTTACTTTAGTTTTGATCAAATTTCATTGGGGTTAATCAGATTTTCTTTGTTCTCTTGCTATGTTCAGATGCTAATTGGTTTAAGCCTACTTTAATGGGGTTTTCATGTGGATGGGAATTGAAAATTTGGGGAACTGAACTGTGGCTTTATCTTAGCTCTACTATGATGAATTTTTATTGAAAGTTGGTTTTAAAATCAAAAGAATTCATGGGTTTTGATGATTTGAAACCATATTCAAATGATTTATTTTCTTTGGGTACAAATTGTGGATATGAAGTTCTTGTTTGCTGAACCTATTGATGCGTAGGATATTAAGCATAATAAATATATAACTCTTGCTGAAATTTGTTTAATGTTTGAGAAACACATTTTTCGTGAATGGCTCGATTTACTAATGTTGAATTTATATCGATTTGAACTTGAATTCGAATTTGTGTTTTCTGTCGCACCAAAAATATTAATTTATAGGGGGATTTAGAGATACCCCCCAAAATAATAGGAACTCTTTGAGATACCCCCAGATTTAGAAACTCTTAGAGATACCCCCCATTTTCCAATTTGAAGCCGGTCAACCTAGCCGTTGACCAAGGTCTGACCAGTCTTCATAATTTTTAGACAATTTTACCCTCCCACCATTTAAACCCACATCCTAGTCATTTTGCCCAGTCATCAATAATGCCATGTCACTAAACCTACTTACAACTACCACTTCTTATCCTAACCGTTCAAAATAGATCTAGATCTAATCCTATGGGTACATCATCAAACTCCACCTTCTTCTTCCTCCTCCTTCTTCTTCCTCCTCTTTTCTTCTTCACCATCATCAAACTCCATCTCTCACTTTTTCTTCTTCACCATCATTTCTTTTCTTTCTCCCTTCTTCTCCATCCTATCTATCTATCTATCTATCTATCTATCTTGTTTCTTCTTCATCAAACCATTCTTCTTTCACCTTCATTTTTCTTCCTTCTTCATTAACAAATCTAGCCATTATCGTCTCTCATTTATCACTCCATTACTAGATCTGGTGAAAGGATGACACCCCATGAACACTCCATTACTCGATCTAGAAGAACCAATAAAGACTTCAATTTTTAGTAGTTTTACTAGATCTACCTAGTTGAAACGTTGATATGAAGGTAAATTATAGTATTTAGTGGTTTTGTGTAGTTTGTACTGTGTATTTTAGTATTTTTTGAGATTTGGTTCATCATCTTTCATCATCTTCCCCAAATTACCTTTCTCTGCAATTTGGGGGGTATCTCCAATGAAACTTGTATTTTGGGGGGTATCTCTAATGAAAGTTTTGTTTGTTTTGAACAGATAATTTGTCAAATGTGTGACCAACTTGGACATTGTGGAGATGAGTGTCAATGGGTATATAGCCATTGTAAAAAGACAGATTGTGAAGGCATTATGAGATTGACAACTTCAAATACCCCAAAGAATCTAGCTAGAAAGTTTCTTAGATGTCACCTTTGCGGGAAGTTTAAATGGTTAGATGAAGCTATGAGGGATGAAGCTACGACCTCTAGTTCAAGTGTTAAAGGTTGTTTCATTTGTGAAGAAGGAAGAAAAATGAAGGTGAAAGAAAAATGGCTAGATTTATTAATGAAGAAGGAAGAAAAATGAAGGTGAAAGAAGAATGGTTTGATGAAGAAGAAACAAGATAGATAGGTAGATAGGATGGAGAAGAAGGAAGAAAGAAAAGAAATGATGGTGAAGAAGAAAAAGTGAGAGATGGAGTTTGATGATGGTGAAGAAGAAAAGAGGAGGAAGAAGAAGGAGGAGGAAGAAGAAGGTGGAGTTTGATGATGTACCCATAAGATTAGATCTAGATCTATTTTGAACGGTTAGGATAAGAAGTGGTAGTTGTAAGTGGGTTTGCTGACATGACATTATTGATGACTGGGCAAAATGACTAGGATGTGGGTTTAAATGGTGGGAGGGTAAAATTGTCTAAAAATTATGAAGACTGGTCAGACCTTGGTCAACGGCTTGGTTGACCGGCTTCAAATGGGAAAATGGGGGGTATCTCTAAGAGTTTCTAAATCTGGGGGGTATCTCAAAGAGTTCCTATTATTTTGGGGGGTATCTCTAAATCCCCCTAATTTATATACTCGTTGGTTTGTGTATCACATGGCGAAATGGTTCAAATTACTTGTGAAGTCTTATTACAGTAGTAGTGGGCTGATATGTGAAGTAACATATTAGGTTCCCTACTTAATGGAATACATTTCGAATTATAATACTCTGCTATTGATTGTGTACTGACTATGGTGTCGCGAGATCAACATATGAGTGTTTATTGGCATAGGAATATATTGATTCAATTGGATTAGATCTGTTATGATCTTTTAGTTTGTTTTTGCTAACACTTTTGAGATCGGGTGTTTTTTGCTGGTATTATTGTATACACTTGCACTTGGTGGCTTCGGCCGTGTGTTGGATGTTGTCCGCGCACACTTACACTTTGTGCCTTCGGGCGTATGTTGGATGTTATCCGCATACATTTCATACTCGTGCCTTCGGGCGTATGTTGGATGTTATCCTCATACATTTATTCGTTTGTGCCTTCGGGCATATGTTGGATGTTATCCACATACACTTCTATCTTGTGCCTTCGGGCGTGTGTTGGATGTTATCCGCACACACTCACAGTAGTTGTGGCTTTGGCCGTGTGATGGATGTTATCCATACACACTTACAGTAGTTGATTATTTTGCTCATAATTGCGAAGGTTGAATTACTCTTTAAATGAGGTTATGATATATGTCTTGTTACGTTAATTTCCCCGTATGTTTTTAATATCTAATATTTATCAGTGTTGTGAGTTTGGTTTTAACTAATGTACTTCTATTCTTGGTGTTAAGACGAGTGAGTTAGATTTTACTTGCGAGCTGTGGCTCACCCTTGTTGTTTTCATCCTTTTCAGGAGATGGCTCTACAGTAGCTTCGCGAGTGCCGTAGGTGGACTAGGCTTTCAAAATTTCTTTTTGACTTGTAATTAGTTTAGTTGGTGTTAGTGTTTTGAGACCAGTTGGTGCCCTGTATATAGTTTTGAGATAGTTGTTTTTACAATTCTTGGAACCCTTTTGTACATCCAGTTGATGTTTAATATAATTATACCAGGTTTTGGTTTTATCCAGTTGATCCTTTTATTTAGAGTTTTGCAATGGTATTTATTGCTGTAGACAGGTTACTTGAACAATTTGGCTGTTGGCTAGTTGGTCAAGTAGCTTGGGCGCTACAATTCCTTATATTCCGGAGCGGCCGACTGGGATATACGGAGTTGGGGCGTTACAGTACTGGTATTCTATATTTGAGGTTCCACGTCACTCTGTTTCTACATTAAAACTTATTTTATCTTGGAGGATACAAATTAGGTTTTAGAGGATACATTGTTTCTTTTTAGCCGATAGTCACCTAATATTAGCCTGAAATATTTGTTTCAGGTAACAAGATCAATGTTGTATTTCTCTATGTTGGTCAGGTGGAGACAAGTACAGATAGACAATTTGAATATAAGAACGGAGACACAAAAATAATAATTTGTTGCTGAAAACACCATATGAAGAGTTTATGGAGATGATTGAAGCTATGACTCATGTGAAAAGAAACAAATTTTCAATTCAAGCTGTTATGAATAATTATCCACGCCCACATCCAATGTGAATATGACTATAATCAATTGATGATTGGAATTTTTGCTGTCAATAACTTATATATCATCAACGTTTGGATAGTAAGAGATATACAATCAATGGAACGAGGAAGCAAGCTCCAAAATATATTACAATAATCAATCTGATTATTCAGATTTTTGTATACCTGTAAAACGAGGTTGTATCCCCCCCCATATTTGCTAGACCCTACATCAGCACAAAAGAGTCATGTTATCTCATCAAATGGGAATGAGAATGAACAACAACCTTTGCATATATTGGATACCACTCCTGTGACTCTTCCCTAAGTTGTTCTGACAACTCCCCTTGTTGCTCCTTATAGAGTTCCATCTTTTTATTAATCTCCATTGGTGGATAATGTTATACGATCGAGAGATGATAGTGAAGTTGGGCCCATGCCTCAACCAGTATCCTCTTATTTGCCAGTCTCATCCTCTAATTTGCATAAAGTATCCTCTAATCTGCCAGAAATATCACTTAGTTCTATTGTAGTAGCTTAGCAACAATTCTTTCTGAGATGTGTAAGAAGTATGACTTTTTGCAGATGAAATTTCCAATGAAATTGAAGAATATCATAGAGTTCAAGTGCATTTACAAGCTCAAGGTGCAGGTGAAAGTGAACCACAAGATGAAAGTGATGAATGTTGTTCGGTAAACGACGATAGCGATGTATCTTATGTGAAATCTCTAGTGGATGTGCCTAATTGACCTCTTATTTGGACCATATAAGATGAATTGGAAGCTGAGATGTATACTGATGACTATCTAATATTTGGTTCACTGGGTTTATATGGCCAGAATGCAGGCATTTCACCTATATATCAGACAACCATAGGGTGATATTTCACATGATGGCAATAATTTTTCACATGATGAGAATAATTTTCTAAGATGCACAAAGTACAAATGTTTAAAATACAACAAATCTACGTGTGTTTAAGTGGTATTAGACTATGAATACTTCTTAAAACCTTTACCTGAAGGAATGCCTAATTCCTTTTAATTGTTGGTAGTTTTATTTTTTACTAGGTTGATAGTAATTTGTATCGGTTAAAATGGTCTTCTATATCGGTTAAAACAAGCCTCTTATCAGTATACATAAAATGATTGTCCTTCAGATGACATTTTTTGAATCATGTTAACTTCTTCTTATTAATGTAGTTCAAAGATTGCACCTATATTAATAATTCAAAGTAGTTGTTACTAGTGTCTTTTGTATTAGTGTTCTAAATATTGCACCTATATCCTCTAAAAAACACAATTGTAATGTCTAAAACCTACACAATACGTCCTCTAAATACCATTATAATCTATAACAATAAACTCAACTGATAAGAGTTAATAATAAAACATTGCAACAGATTATGTATACAAAATACATTAAACGGATAATTGCACCCATACATTCAACTATGGTCCATACCAAGTAAAGAACATAAAATGATAACAAAAGAACAATAACATAAATAGAAAATAACAAGTCTTTTACACGGTAGGCATAAATTTTTTTGTAGGCTTCAGTCCACACTCAATAAGTTCCATACCAATGCGCTTTCTCATAAGAGTAGGGGTTCGACTGAATTTGAGGGGTTTTTCCCTGATGATACAATCAATATAAGCAATAAAAAAAGCTCCACAACAATCACCATCAGATTATTGTGCACATTCCACAAATTCCCTATCCCATTCTATTTCTGAGTCGAAATCAGGCAACTTTGGGTCAACAACAAAGACCACGTACACCAACATCTTTTCAAGGCCTAATTGTTGTTGTGTTGGATATGTATAGCCCAAAGAATCATATACTCTTACCTTCTTCTCTCCGAAGCTAAAGCGAAGTATCCGGTGGTTACAGTTGACCTGTGTTATTAACAGATAGTAATTACTATTTAGAGGATAGAGAATAGATTATTTAGAGGATGGACTATGTTTTCTTTAACCGATATAATTAGCAATAACTATCCAGTGGTTTTGTGTACACTTTTAGTTCTTACAACATCACCCCATTATATAACAGGCTAACATAAACCACAGAACCACTATATAATTTACAAGATAAGGTATCTATAATTAGCAGATAGGATAATACTAAATTGAGGATAAATATTTGACATTATGCAAATATCAAACACTATTCTAACCAGATAATATTTTACCATTTAGAGGATAAAGATTTGATAATAAGCCAATAATATATCATAAAATATGAGGATAATGTTTAACATTTGGCAAATAACAAATATTAAAACTAAACAAGCACCATATCACCAACTTCAGGATAAAATTCTAACATTTAGAGGATACAATATGACAAAATTGAAGATAAATGTGAAACTTTTAGCAAAGTGGATGTACCTGACATCAATGGTTAGAGATGCATCTAGCTGTAAGCATAATGCCAGAAGGTACAATCGATTCAAATGATGTACATCATCACCAGAAGTGGGATAATTTCTTTTACAATTGCATCCTTGATCATCTTTTTCCTAATATTTTTCTTGCCAAAATATTTCTCCCTAAATGGACTTCTGACATATTTTTCCTTGAACATGAACTCATGTGGTATATAACACCAATTGCCAACCCTGAATTCAAAGTCACATCTAATGGTGTGAACCGCGTTCATACTCCCCCAATCTTGTACATAAATTTTCCAAGCCTAGATTTCACAATTTGTGAGACTACAGAGGTAATCATGTGTATTTGATCAGTTTGAAGATCTAAAAAAAAAAAAAAACTTCCTTTGCTTTCTCTTCAATTTCTTCTTCTTGCTCTTCATCGAAATCTTGAAATCTTGTATATTAGTTTCTACAATTTGGGTATCACTAGTTTGCTTTTTGCTTAATTTAGGTAGTTTAAAAACCATTTTGTAGAAATTAACAACAGATCTTATGAAAATCGAAGAATTTAGTAAGATTCTCGAAGGATTTAGCTAAAAAAAGAAGAAGGTGTGATGAGTGGAGGCGGTTGGGGAGAAGAAGAAGATAGTTAGGGTTTAGTTTTTTAGTAAATTAGGGAACTTTGTTTTCTAAAACCTTTCCCGCCTCCCAAGCCCGCCCAAACAACTATAAATATGTGTCATAATCTGACTGGAATGCACAAGTCTTTATTCAATCCTACTCGTCCACGTCATCTACTTATTAACAATTGTTTTTTAATTTTTTTAAAATTGAATTTTAAATCAAAGGTTGTGATTTAATCATCTTGTCATAATAAATCAATGGTTCACATTTAATATATCTTTATGCATGACAAGTCACATCATTTTTACATAGTCAAAATCAAGTTAAAAAGTACAAAGGGTAGTTTAGGTAAGAAAAATTCTGAAAAGTATAAAGTGGTGGGGTAAGGTGGCTGTTTGGGAAGATTACCTCTCATGAGTGGCTATATGGAAGAGACACCTAAATGTGGTGGTTTTTTAAGAAATTTCCTATAAATGAAATAATGCAAGCTTAAATACAGTATCTTTATTTTTGAATGTAGACTTCCAATTGTTGCTAGTCAGGCAAAAAATTATAATAAATTATTGTATTCTATATTGCAATGACCACATTTGTTAGAACTAGTCAAAATATCTGGGCCTTAGTTTGGCAGAGTAGCAATGCTTATGCAACTGTGATACATTTTCCAAAGGAACAGTTTTGCTTTCCATCATTCTGGGCCTTATTTGCATGAAGGTTAAAATGCAAAAAAATTTGCAGTGCATAAAAGGCTTAAATAAAGTTAAAAACTTGCTTAAATCTATACATATAAATTGCATATGATCTCAATCATCTTATTTACCCTGTTTTCCACTGAAGCTCGGTAGCTGTTCTTTACACACATGGAAGTTGGATCTCCTTAGAATGAAAGCTGCTTATAAATCACTTATGTTGTTCACACATCTAGCTACATTGATACATTTATATCTCATTAAAGCCAATTCAATTGTTCCCATTGCCATATAGTGTCTGGCATCTCCCAGTCATCAGTGTCATCAGTCAGAGATGGATGAGCATGGTTTTCTGGAGAAACAATACCAGGGGAGCTGGCTTTATCAGCAGTATTAATAGAGCTTTGATGAGAAGTTGAGGCATGCACATTTCCTAGTGTATGGTTAGCTGGTGTCTCGGTAACTGCAGGTCCAGATGGACGACGATCAAATGTTCGTACACATCCAGAATTAACATAAACCCGGCACACACTGTATTCATGCCGTAGCTGTAGGAAAATGAAATCACAAGTAAAATTTCAATCTACAAAAATAAATTTACCCTAATGCGTTGCTGATTAAATGTCCCTAATGATCTTATAAACTCGACTACATAATCGGAATGATTCTACACTGTACTTAAATGTCATAAAGGTAAAATATGATGTTTTCGAGTATATTGTTCTTGTGATCGATTTATATATAGGGGCCCATTGCGTGTACACCATTTGTTGCTACATATGTATTTATAAAAGCTATGTTTATCAAAGTATTAATTGGAGTTGAAGTATTCAAGGATGTTTATGTTTAGAAGGCAGATATACCATTGGAGTTGAAATATTCAAGGATGTAGCCTCTCCTTCAATGGCTTTATACTCTATCATCTTCCATTTGGTTTTGTTTCCAGTAGGAGCTTTTCCTTCGTAGAAAACCATGGTTTTCTTCACACCAATAACTCGATCATTGGAGTAAACATAAGCAGGGGAGCCTGTGGCTTTCCAATAGCCTGAGTTTGTAATTCTATTTGGTCTTCCTCCTCGAGCTTCTCTCTCTTGTCTTGGAGTGAAGAAAAACCATTGCTCAGGGTCTCCATAGCACAAATCTCCTGAAATTTCTGAAAAACAAGGAAGAAATAGTCAATTCTCTCTGTGCATGGAGATATTCTTTATGCATGTAAAACCCTGACGCCCAAAACCTCTGAATAATTTTGCCTCGAAAAGGTGAACATTATGAACAAAACTGAAAAACACAAATCTGAATAGAAAGGCATTCCAAAAGCTTTAACATAAACTCAGTAACTCATTATGCCTACGGTAAATGCTACACGAATGAGTGAATGACCATTTAAGATCATCGCTATGTGATTCTTGGCACACCACATGCATTTGCTAATCAGCCTGACATGCAGAAGTCATTTTGTTGGGATCACCGTTGCCAAGGAAAACATGCAATAGAGATTATCTAGTATAGGCAGATAAAGAAAAAGGCAGATATATATATATATATACCGCTGAAAGCCACACTTTTAGTTGGATCAATGCTAAAAGTGTTGGTGTTGCAGCGTTGCCTATTAACATTTTTCTAAACAAAAAAACGATCGAGAGAGGCAGGGAAAGAGCTTATTAAAATTACGTGGGAGGTGCCATGGATCAAACTGATAAATGTCAACAACAGGAATAACTTTGTGAAACTCTTCTTCTCTAATCCCTTGTAGCTTGTTATGTAGATAGAAAGAAACCAACTCTTCTTCTGTTGGGTAGAAACGAAAACCTGGTGGAAGTTCATCCATTCTTTATTTTTTTTTTTTCTCTCTATAAACTTTCTAACTTCAATGTACTTTTCTCTCTCTCTCTCTCTCTCATTCTATGTTTATTTATAGGAACCTAAATCCCCCGAAATTAAAGTTAGATTCTGCCAGAAAAGGTGTGGAAGAGTCTTGGGGTTAAGCCGAGTGAGAAATGATAGATGGATTTAAGTTCAAGGGCGTGGATATTAAGTCCAAAAGTTCCACACGTTTTATAGATTTCTTTTTCACATTGATGATGAGTGTAATACTGATCATGTATAGTTACATATTTTCATTTGCTTTTGAATCATTCAAATGTCTATCCCTTGGAGACTTGGAGTAGACGTCTACTGACGATTCAACTTCTGCATCATTGGGCTTCCTATCTTCAGACAAATCCATTCTCAAGTTCTTATAAAGTGGGCATTAGAGTGTTGAATTTGAATTGTCAGTCTCTCTTCAATGATTTTCTGGGCTTTAGAGTGTGGACTTGAGAAAAAAAAAGACTTTAGTTTGTACTTTTGGGCCTATATAAACTGTTTGGAAACATGCACTGTAAGTTGTGATTTGTAGCGCGTTTGTCTTCTACTTTTGTGTAATTCGTTGAGCTTATCAATAAATTTTTTATATATTTTATTAAAATAAAAAAATAAAATCTTCAAATGAACTGAAAAATAAAATCTTCAAATGAACTGTGTGTTTTTGGGCCTATATAAAACTGCGTGAGACCGTTTTGGGCCCATATAAACTGGGTGCTTCTGTGTTTGAGAATCTACCTCAATTGATCCAAGCCTAAGCCAAGCCAGTAGGGCTAACATGTTGGCTATAGGACAGCTGTTGACCTAGCCATACCACCTCATGGCTTTTTGGCTAGCAAGCTAGGTCTTAAAGGATGTGATGTCATGGAGAGGTGTAACACCCATGAGTTGGTGTTAGTCCCACATTGCTAAGGAAGTGGTTGTGTTGGTAGTATATAGAGCTTAACCATACTCTAACTAATGTCAAGGCCTTTTGGGGTGAACCACATGGATGGGCCCTGATCCAAAACCCTCTACTGCTGGATATCCGCAGTGACTAAAGGGGGACAATATTGACATTAGCGAGCGGTATGGTGCTCGACGCACCGGGATGAGCGAGGACGAAATCCCGGGGCGTTACAGTTGGTATCAAAGCCGACGACGGGTCGCCTGTTGCAGGTGGGAAGTACGCTGGAAAGGCCTGAGGAGCGCCAGGTACTTGTCTCACTTGGCAGGGAACGTCGGAGATTTTGGGACTGTACTGAGTGTACTGCAGACGGCTCTATTTCTAAGGGGGTGAGATTGTAACACCCATGAGTTGGTGTTAGTCCCACATTGCTAAGGAAGTGGTTGTGTTGGTAGTATATAGAGCTTAACCATACTCTAACTAATGTCAAGGCCTTTTGGGGTAAGCCACATGGGTGGGCCCTGATCCAAAAGGCACCCAGTTTCACTTCTTTTGGGGTAAGCCACATGGGTGGGCCTTGACATTAGTTAAAGTATGGTTAAGCTCTATATACTACCAACACAACCACTTCCTTAGCAATGTGGGACTAGAAGTGGGACTAACACCAACTCATGGGTGTTACAATCTCACCCCCTTAGAAATAGAGCCGTCCTCGGCTCTGCAGTACACTCAGTACAATCCCAAAATCTCCGACGTTCCCTGCCAAGTGAGACAAGTACCTGGCGCTCCTCAGGCCTTTCCAGCGTACTTCCCACCTGCAACAGGCGACCCGTCGTCGGCTTTGATACCAACTGTAACGCCCCGGGATTTCGTCCTCGCTCATCCCGGTGCGTCGAGCACCATACCGCTCGCTAATGTCAATATTGTCCCCCTTTAGTCACTGCAGATATCCAGCAGTAGAGGGTTTTGGATCAGGGCCCACCCATGTGGTTCACCCCAAAAGGCCTTGACATTAGTTAGAGTATGGTTAAGCTCTATATACTACCAACACAACCACTTCCTTAGCAATGTGGGACTAACACCAACTCATGGGTGTTACAAGAGGTGTAAAGGTATTTGATTGTGTATATTGTACCAAGTACCAAGTACCAAGTACCAACACTATTTAGAATCATTGTCAATTTTTATGATACATTTTTACTTTTAATTTGGAGTTTTGGAAATAAAAAGATATAATTTGAGTAATAAAAAGTCTTTTAAGTCTTTACTTAAGTTTGGTTGACATCCTATGAAAAATATGAAATGGAAATTTGCCGAGAAAAATGCAGTGCACCAAAAGAAGTGAAAGTTCCAAACAGAGTGCCAAGAAATCATTTCTGTGAAGGGGTCAAGGTGGGGTGATTTCATTATTATGGGGTCATGAGAATCCATTTTGTACTCAATTAGAGACTCTACACCAAAAGTACCTCGTTGGATTTGTTGGTGTACGTATTGGTGAGAATATATATACTATTAGCCAATGAGCTGTTGCTGTTCATTCATCTACACATGGTAGCTTGTTATTAGCACACATTCTTAGATAATTTTATTTTATTTTTCTGTAAAAAAAAGTCAACAACTTCATCTAAATAATCCCAAGGCCATAACCCTTAATTAAGTATAGTACAACTTCTTTTGATCATAATCTTCTCTTATAAATCTCAATTTTCTTTACAAATCTTAATCAAATTGGCCTCAAAAGAAACAAAGTGATCGACCATACTTATATATATTTTCAGTTTATATTCTTATTTCCCTTATATGATTTCTTTTTTTTATTTTCTTACTTTTCCTAAATATACCTTGCCTTTTAAGCACTCTTTTCCATCCACAGTTTTTTTTTTCTTCTTAATTGCCTCTCTCTCTCTCTCTCTCTCTCTCTCTCTCTCTCTCTCTCTCTCTCTCTCTCTCTCTCTCTCTCTCTCTCTCTCTCTGCAACTCAATCTCCATACACCACAGGAGTATGCTTGAATGTCCAGAGAAAGGTATACTACTAAGAAGATCAAATACTATTTTTTTTTTTTTTTTCTTTTCTAAGGAAATCAACACATGAAAAATAAAATAAATTAATCTCTTTGTGGTTGAATTGCAGGGAGAGATTTGATGAGATAGCCAAGAAACTCAAGACAGAAGCTGATGCTTCTGATCGAATGGGAATGGGAAGGAGAAACCTATTAGGCCCACCAGGTACTTTAAACACCATTACACCTTGTGCTGCATGTAAGCTTCTAAGAAGAAGATGTGCACAAGAATGCCCTTTCTCTCCATATTTTTCTCCTCATGAACCCCAGAAATTTGCCTCAGTTCACAAAGTTTTCGGTGCTAGCAATGTTTCCAAGATGTTAATGGTAAGTAATTAATAATAAATTCCTATTTTTTTCATCAAAGTCTTCTTTGTGATCAAATTAAATCTCTAATTGTATAGGAGGTACCAGAGAGCCAAAGAGCAGATGCCGCGAATAGTCTTGTTTACGAAGCAAACGTAAGGCTAAGAGATCCAGTCTATGGATGCATGGGAGCAATCTCAGCTTTACAACAACAAATCCAAGCATTACAAGCTGAGCTAAATGCAGTAAGAGCTGAGATACTAAAATACAAGTTAAGAGAAAGTACTAACAATCTCATCTCTTCATCACACCATATGGCTTTGCTTTCTTCACCTACAACGGTGTCAGTAGCTCAACCACCTCCACCACCACCTCCTCCAGTTTCATCTACTTCTTCTATGTATACGCAACCTTCGAGTACAACCGATTATAGCTGTATTTCCAATGAAAATATCACCTATTTTGGCTAAATTTTGTTGGTAACACAACACCCCCATTTTTCTTCTTTACATTCTCTACTTAACTATGAATAAATTTGAGCAAGTAACTATTGTTTTATCTTCTAATTCTGATTTCAATTACTAATTTTGTTGTTTTTATCTTTTAATTCTGAAAAAAAATGCGCCACAAACTGCGCTGCAAGTCTTTTCTGAATAGCAAACTCGATTTTTCTAAATATTTTTTTTATATATATAGTATCACTTTTTAAGTCTAAAATAGAGAATTGTGGTATTATGTTCTTGTGATTTCAAGCTTTGGACATAAAACATCACTAACTAGGACTATTGTTGCCTGGTTGGTTTTGGCCGGAATAAAATCTCTTTCACAAGGAAGAGGAACTACATACACACCTCCCTAAGAAACATGGTGGCCGGCATTCATGACTTTTTCCGGCAAGTAATAACCACTCACACGTGGGAGAAGTTGACTGAGATGAGATAGGTGATGGGGGAGTGTGTTGTGTGTGCACGTGTGGGAGGTATTTTCTTTGACTTTAGAAACTGATGAAGTATTGTACTAGGGTTTCTTCTCTGTGATTGTCTGTGCCATTTGTAAGGACTAAGGATATGAACAGAAAGTAATAAAGGAAGAGGAGACAAAAGGTATGGTTGTTGTGATTCTCCCCATGTTAGTTAGAAACTTCTGAGAATTTGTTCACTATGTTGATGTTGATGTTGATGTCTGCAATTACTCTCCTACTCAATTCTTGATTTTTTTTTTCTCTTGGAAATGCTAGCAAAATTGCTCTACATGTTCAATGGAGGTATATTTCATTTTTACATAATTTTTCATGTTATTTTATAATTTAGCGCAAATGATCGAGCGAGGTTATTATTAGGTCATCACATTCTTATGTGGTATATATACAAGACTGCACAGATTTATCTTAAGATGCATACACAGAATAATAATGTGTTTG